>BQNB010001498.1:0-138660 GCA_026074375.1 Tanacetum coccineum
TGTGTGTGTGTGTGTGTGTGTGTGTGTGTGTGTGTGTGTAAACAAAATCCCTAAAGATTTGACCTTTCAAGAATGAATCTGAGATCTTATATCCAAGTCTTGTTTGTTTTCTTTTTCTTCTTTTGATTTCAGTTTAGACTGTATTACTTAACCGGAATTAAAACATGAATCGAATTTTGAGACGTCAATCAAAATTGAAAAGTCAACCGAATTTGAAAAGTCTAGTCGAATTTCACCAATCGGATTTGTGAATCGAATTTGTCAATCGAAATTAGAGAATTGAATTTGAGAATCGAAATTAATAAGCGGTTTAGTCCTTTGAGAACATAATAAGCAGTTTTGATAAATTGTTTTTGACCTCTTTTAATCACTAAAAATAAGCAGTTCTAAGACTTTACAACACAAAATAAGCAGTTTTGATACGATGAGCTTATAAGAACGAAAACAAGCAATGAAACTGAATAAACTCTAAATAAGCTTGAATAACGTCCGATAAGCACTTGAATAAGCTAAATAATCCGAATAAGCACTTAAAAAGCTGATTAAGCAGTTTTGACTTTAGAAAAACTTTATAAGCAGATTAGACCTAAAAAATAAGATGTTTTTGAATAGAATAAGCATAAATAAGCACTTAACAAATAAGCACATAAAAACATAAATAAGCCGAATAAGCTAAAAATTAGTCTGAATAAGTTGAAACGTCGTCTAAATAAGTTGTTCGAATAAGCACTCTAAACATCACTAAATCGCCCCCGGTTAGCTCTGATATCACTTGTTAATTGATCGTTTTAGCAATATAGTGTGTGTTTAGGTGTAAGTGTGTATTTATTCTAGAGAGAAAAATAGTAGAGAGATAAAGTGGTTAGAGAAAAGGAGGAGGAAATAATGAGGTAGAGAGAGAAAGAGAAGGGAAAAAAATGAGAAGTTATTGAAAAACATACCTTAATAAATGAGGTGATGGGTATTTATACTCATTACAAAATGAGCTACTAGCTCAAGGTTATTGTTTAGTCGTGTCTTGTGACTACATTTCAGTGACGAGACCTTTACCTATCTATTACACATTTAATATTTATCTATTTATTACAAGACTAAGGGTATGTTTGGCGACAAGTAGTAGTAGCAGTAAGCAGTAGCAGTAGCAGCATCAGTAAGCAGTATCAGTTAGCATGAGCAGTAAACAGTAGCTGTTTGTTCAAAAATGGTGTTTGGTAATGTAGTTGTAAGCTATAATTAGAAAGTGTAAAATTACGAAAAGGGCGTATAACTCAATTAAAGAAATTTTAAATCTTATATTTTAGGCTATAAATGTAATTTTATAAACAAAATGCTAGGAGCAGTTCTGAAACGCTTATTCAAGAAGCATTTGAGATTGGAGCAGTTAAACAATATTCAAATGCTTGTTGATGTGTTGCCAAACAAGCTTTTCATCTAAAATTCTTACCGCTTGTCGCTCCTAAACACTCCAAAACGCTTGTTGTTAAACACAGCCTAAAGACTCGATAATGATCGTCACTTTTTGTATTCCTAACATGATGTACCACCAAGAGTTTCACCACCTTCATCGCCGCATCACGAACCTACTTCAATGAACACACAAACTACCCCATCACCTATAACCCTAATGGACTTCCTTCAAACTCCAGATTCACAACAAGAACCACTGCTCCCGAATGTGTTATTGGACCCTCTTGAATACTCTCACTTCCATGGTCAAAGTTTCCTTTGTTACATCAACACCCGCATCCAAATTCAATTTCTTAAAGGAGAAATTGAATTTCTCATCAACTATATCTGGCGCATAGTCGCCCGTAAACTGCGCATTTCATTCAATTTCCCACCAAGAACGAACTACCCTCCTAACCCCACCATCTAAACATTTATAGATTTAGAAGAAAAATAAACAAATTAGGAACCCTTTTATTTAAGAAGCAAATCCAAAGATCTTGCAAGTCACTAAAACTTGTTTAGTTATCGTTCTTTTAATCTTGTATTGATATCATACTATGTGTATGATTTTAGTATCTTAATGGTTATGAACTTTCATTGACACTTATGTTGTGGTTGTCTTACTTTTACTCGTTTATATATTTGTGTTTTGGCTTACATGTTTTTAGCCAACTATTAGAAGTATACTCAATATATATCGAATTATATGCACTTGTACACTAACTCGGTTTTATAGCAAGTCACCGTATCTCGATTCCCTAGTGCCCTTAACAAGGGGGAGCATTAACATCGTCGATTTTTAAATCTCCACGTCAGCGACACTCTTTTTGCTTCGACAAATAAAGGGGGAGAAATGGTTAAACTCATACTAAAATTTGTTAAAAATATATTTACGTAAAATGAGTTTATATTTTGTCATCATAAAAAAAAGGAGATTGTTAATACAAATAATGTCTAAAAACATTATTTATTTTTTACGGCGTCTCATTGTTTTGATAATAACAAATGTAAAAATGTTTTACGTAAAAATTTACGTAAACAAGGTTTTAGTCATAAAATTCTATTTCGACATAACATCGCTTAAGGTATCTATACTACATATAAAGCAAAAATGTATCTCTCTCCTCATTAATTACAAAAAATTAAGTAATCCAAGTTTTCATGCATAGTATACAAGCTTTAATGTATACAAAAAAATATTACATACACGCTTTAATGCAAACAACATAAAAACAAAAAAAAACATATTGTACAACTTTTTAATACACAATTAATACTCTTATTAAAACACCTTATTACTTAAAAATACAAATATTCATGCAATATGTACAGTTAACCAATGCACAAACAAAAACTTATTGACTGGTCAACACATTTAACGAGGCATGCAGACCCGTGCGTTGCACACGGGTTGTATCAGCTTGCTTTTCGCATGATGTTGTGTTGGTGTGATGTGTTATTGCCAAGGTAGTGCGTATAATGGTCGCTTTCATAGGGATTTTGTAAAATGTTGATGCCTTTGTTTGAGGTATTTGAGTTTGACGTGAACGTTTGATCACTGTATAAAACTGTCGTTAGGTTAGCGGTAGCTAAGTTGGGCTCGTCAATTTGACCGTTCTGAATTAGTTAACTGTAATTGTACGGAATGTATTTTTGGACAGTCTACCCTAAGTTCCATTTAGAGAATGTTCATCGCAAATGTTTCGTTGTAACGGTCGTTTGGGCAAAGCTAACCATTAGGTATGAAAATGAAAATGTTATGCAGACCCGTGCGATGCACACGGGCTGTGTCTACTTCTTGATTGCGTATAAATCTGTATCGTGTTCTAATTTGTTGCTTGTGGGTTATGTGTAATTGTTTGTTGGTCAATGGTCTCTTGAAATGTTGATGATTAAGTTTGGCGGTGTAATTTTTTTAACAGGTCGTGTAATGTTTATCTATATAGTCGTTTTTTTTAAGTGTAAACATCATTTTGTCACCATCTGGTAAGTCAAACCCACCCATCTGGTAAGTCACTGACATACTAAACTGCAAGTACTTCATCATTATTCTAAGAATCAGAAAGAAAAAAAACAACAAATATCCACAAATTAATACCGGTTGCTCTGTATTCTTTGCGGCTGTAACCACATCAGTTTAAAGGGAGGGGTAGACTCTGTTTATTGTGGTTTTCCAGTTATCTATGCTACGAATTCAAATACGCACAGTTTCTTGATGGCTACTTGTTTGTGAGTGGAAGTAACTAAGAGTAGGAGTATGGCTTATCGATACGATTTTTGAATAAAACTGGTAATGAAATTACTTGATGGAATAAATTATAATATGTTTATTTTGTGACTGGAAATGTAGATTATATATACATGTAATGAAATATCAGTATCTACATTATTTACTTAAACATATAGCAACTGAATGAACATATTGAGAGAGGAATACCTGCTCTATCAGCAGTCATGGGTACACACGGGTTTCCTTTTTCTGGAAGAGTGTTTGATATTCTCCATTATGCACGATATGATGCAGAGTCCCGTGGCACGTTGAAGGTAAACTGCCACATGTTAACTTCTTCATGTTTCTTTCTCATTTCTTAACCGTATATACTTCACGGTAATTTCAAATTGCATTAAAAAAGAAGCAAAATATCATGTTTTCTTTTGCATAGGAGTCATGACCCGCCTAATGGATGGGCAAGCTATGTTGAATGATATATAATTTGTGATAAACTGATTACTCTAAACGAAAACAATATGTTTCAAGTGTATATTGTAAAAAACATACTAAAAACAACTATTACAAAGTGAAAGATTTCATGAATGCTATTACACATGCATCGAAACAATTACATAAGATTACATAAGAGCAGACCACCCATTCCAATCTCAAGTATGGTCATCATAATCATCAAACCGGGGAAAAGACATCTATTGCATGTTGGACCGAGATTAGTCTTTGTAGTTTCCATATAAAAATAAGTGGAGTGTCCTACTTGTGCTCTGGTCTACTCATCCTAAATAAATCCTGCAAAAGAGGTGTCATCTTATTATACATCATAGGAAACATACATGTGACATGGACTTAAGTAACGAACTAATGTCGTTCCTGAAAATATAGTCTTCAAGTAACAATGGTTATAGTTCAGGTAATTCGCGAAAGTGATGAAATTAATTTAGAAACTTGCAAGAAATTGATTATCAACGTGCTCGAAATCCGCAAAAAAATTGTTCGGTGCATGTATGTAGGTACCTGTTAAGAGCAGTAACTCGCTTATGTTATCTTCTTCCGGTAATCAAATTTATCATTAAATTGTATCCACTATCAGTTTAATCTCTTGGAAGAATAACAATACCTTATTATAATTTACGAAAGACGGCTAGCCTTGCTTATGCATCTTCTTATTCAATGATGTATGTTTATTTTTTGCATCAAGACATATGCTCTGTGTCTCTTCGTCTGCAAGTCATTATTGTAGATAACCAATCAATATGCAATGATTTGCATAAACTCTACAAAATCATTATTTACGAAAGTTGATAAATAAAACACATTCCTTACTTGCAAAACCAATCATGTGCTTTTTACTTATCAGGTTCAGTAGTCCGTATTTGTTCTTCACATTCAGTGGACGTTTCCTGTAAATAAGCCTTTACTTGCAATTTATACTCGTTGTGCCCAACATCTGTTAAAACCTCTTAGATTTGAATTTAACTATAGATATGACATTTCATCTTCTTCCATTCTTATGCCACACAACACCTGATGTCACACCCCATCCCTCAGGCATGAGATCAGCTGATATGCGCGTATTTGAATAAAGGAAGAAAAAAGAAAGATAAATACTTACATGATTTTCTCTCGTTTAAAAGCGCTTTTAAGCGGGGCGTATGCACCCCCTTCTTTTTGTTCAATGCTATCAAAGCTGGATAACCATAACCACCAACTCCAATATGATTCTCGAGTGATGGTTGTTTACCTGCAGCATCCCACACAGAGCTGCACAAAGATTCAACTCATTATTGATATCTCAGAACCCATTTTTATACCCACTGCGAAACAACCAAACTGTTCCTTTTATGATTACGGAAATCCACACCTAGTGTCCACCCATTGGCAATTAGTAGTGATAAAATGGTGTTAGATAACTTGTCAAAATGGCTAGTCATTTGTACTGGTTAAAACATGTTGAGTTGGATTGAACCAAAACACTTTTTTTGTACATGTTTTGTTTTTATATGTAAATAATTAGTGTATCAAGTCTGATTATAACAACCGTATTATCAGATTGTGAACTAAATATGTGATAAAAGTGATCTAGAAATGCCTTGAAAACAGAATCTTGGCGACCGTTGAAGGTAACACTGACATTTTTAACAATTTTTCATTATATTACATTTTTACATGCGACCCATTAAAAATAAAACATAACCTAAATTTACCCATTTAAAAGCTCGAACTTATAAGTGTGATATTAGCATGAATAACTTTAACATATTCATCTGTAAAAGGTCTTTTATAAAAAGTCAATAGGGTTATTGCGTTTTGGAATGAAACCAAAAATATACGCATTAGATATATACATGTATAGCGTCTCTAAATACTTGTTCCTTCCCTCTGCCTTATAGTCCAAAATGTCAGGGAGAAAGGAAACAAAACAGATGGTTGTTGAACCATATTTCTCTTCCATTACATCCTATAATGGATATATTATTATTACAAAGCAGTGTCATACTTCTAATGATATCATCATGTGTTTTTTTTAGGGACGAAAAGGGATACCTGAAACTAACTAAAGATCTAAACAACTAAGTTATTTGATATCTCTATAGTAATTTTAAGTCCACTTACAATGAAGTGACCATAAAACCTACCCGTTTTGATCTATAGCCTAACCCACCTAATTTGTCACCTTTAAATAATTCTATGATTTCCAAACATTAAAAACAATATAGGTATATTTTGAACCAAAAGTGTTACACTAACGCCATGGCATGCTGAGTGACCGAATACTTCGTTAAAGTTAAATGATCTACATCATTTCCATACTTTGCAGGAGTATTAAAAGTTATTGTTCCTTCTTCAATGTTCTCCATGACACATTGAAAGTCCAGTCGTCCGGGTCACCCGACAATAAACTATGACATTTCCTTTAAGATCTTGGACTTGATAATCTAGCTTCTGGTTTTCGTCAAGGACTCTATGATATCTAGAAGCAGCAGCCGCTAGACCATGAACATGCATAGCTATAACAACATCCACATCGAGGTTTTAAATTAAAAAATATGAAAACACATTATTTTTTACATTTGGTTTCCTAAACGATTGAAATAAGCTAACGACCCATACAACCCATTGCCAAAATTCATTACCTTTTTGCCAATCAATGAGTTTAATGATTTCTTCAACTATTCATCATACATGTTATAGGCATCAAGTACCTAAATTAACTTCATGCCATCACAAAAAATAAAATCAAGCTGCTAAAATCATCAACAAACCAAAACCCAAGAAAAAAAATTAAGATGTACAAAAGAATCAAACAACAAACCTGAAACTTAAACTTCTGCCAACCGCAATTTTAAATCCCAATTGTTCACCAATAACACCTAAAAACACACAATTCCAACTCACTTCAAACACCCCCAAATCTCGAGTAAAAGTCCAAACAACCCTAAATCACAAAACAAATAAATAATCAAAATTTATACAAACTAATTACCCTAATAACTCTAAGGATGATATTGTTGATGATGCATCTCAGCTGTTTACGCATTTCATTCAATTTTCCACCAAGAACGAACTACCCTCCTAACCCCACCATCTAAACATTTATAGATTTAGAAGAAAAATAAACAAATTAGGAACCCTTCTATTTAAGAAGCAAATCCAAAGATCTTGCAAGTCACTAAAACTTGTTTAGTTATCGTTCTTTTAATCTTGTATTGATATCATACTATGTGTATGATTTTAGTATCTTAATGGTTATGAACTTTCATTGACGCTTATGTTGTGGTTGTCTTACTTTTACTCGTTTATATATTTGTGTTTTGGCTTACATGTTTTTAGCCAACTATTAGAAGTATACTCAATATATATCAAATTATATGCACTTGGACACTAACTCGGTTTTATAGCAAGTCACTGTATCCCGATTCCCTAATGCCCTGAACAAGGGGGAGCATTAGCATCGTCGATTTTTAAATCTCCACGTCAGCGACACTCTTTTTGCTTCAACAAATAAAGGGGGAGAAATGGTTAAACTCATACTAAAAACTTGTTAAAAATATATTTACGTAAAATGAGTTTATATTTTGTCATCATAAAAAAAAGGAGATTGTTAATACAAATAATGTCTAAAAACATTATTTATTTTTTACGGCATCTCATTGTTTTGATAATAACAAATGTAAAAATGTTTTACGTAAAAATTTACGTAAACAAGGTTTTAGTCATAAAATTCTATTTCGACATAACATCGCTTAAGGTATCTATACTACATATAAAGCAAAAATGTATCTCTCTCCTCATTAATTACAAAAAATTAAGTAATCCAAGTTTTCATGCATAGTGTACAAGCTTTAATGTATAAAAAAAATATTACATACACGCTTTAATGCAAACAACATAAAAAAAACATATTGTACAACTTTTTAATACACAATTAATACTCTTATTAAAACACCTTATTACTTAAAAATACAAATATTCAGGCAATATGTACAGTTAACCAATGCACAAACAAAAACTTATTGACTGGTCAACACATTTAATATCATTCTTAAAATTCCCCTTAATCATTAAACACACTAATTAATGTTATTTTAAAACACTCCTAATATGAAAAGTACATTTTATTATACACACCGTACAAACTAATAAAACACATAAAGTTTCATACAATTTATATGTTGATATTGTATAGTTTTAAAAATCGGATCGGACCAACAAGTTCAACCGGGAAAATGAGTGGCCACTGGTTCGGCTAGCAAATAAAAGCCGTCCGAAAACGAACCTGAGAGAACCGGCCGAAACCTATAAAAATGAGTGAACCTAATCGGGATCATTTTCTTTTTGTTTTTCTCCGGTTAATCACAGGATACCCGCCGCCGCATCGCGCGGGTACCCTGCTAGTGAATAATGATTATTAAATTTGTTTAAGTAATTATCAAAGAAGTATTTTTATACACTTTAGATTTTACAAGAACTAGACTTTCTTTCAAAATTTATTCAAACCATTTAAATAAATGAAAATTACTTCAAATAAATTCAAATTTTAAATTCAGCCTTCTTGAAGCATAATCTTGAAAGTTAAGATTTGCAGGTTACCGAAGAAAGACAAAAACTAGCTGCCCGTTTATACACACGGTTCCCTTAAAGGTGAGAAAGTTTCCTTATCGATAAACAAACCATCGCACTGTGAATGAGCCGGCTCAGTTTCTCTTACCTATAAATAGAAGTTCATGTCTCACACTAAAAACCACTTCTTTCCATATTTTTCTCTACATATTTTTAGTAACATTAATCACTTTCCGAATGTGCCATTGGACCCTCTTTAATACTCTCACTTCCATGGTCAAATTTGCCTTTGTTGCATCAACACCCGCATCCAAATTCAATTTCTTAAAGGAGAAATTGAATTTCTCATCAACTATATCTGGCACATAGTCACCCGTAAACTACGCATTTCATTCAATTTCCCACCAAGAATGAACTACCCTCCTAACCCCACCATCTAAACATTTATAGATTTAGAAGAAAAATAAACAAATTAGGAACCCTTCTATTTAAGAAGCAAATCCAAAGATCTTGCAAGTCACTAAAACTTGTTTAGTTATCGTTCTTTTAATCTTGTATTGATATCATACTATGTGTATGATTTTAGTATCTTAATGGTTATGAACTTTCATTGACGCTTATGTTGTGGTTGTCTTACTTTTACTCGTTTATATATTTGTGTTTTGGCTTACATGTTTTTAGCCAACTATTAGAAGTATACTCAATATATATCGAATTATATGCACTTGTACAGTAAATTGGTTTTATAGCAAGTCACCATAGCTCGATTACCTAATGCCCTGAACAGGGGGGAGCATACACTAAGGAGGAGCATTAGCATCATCGATTTTTAAATCTCCACGTTAGCGACACTCTTTTTGCTTCGACAAAAAAAAGGATAAATGGTTAAACTCATACTAAAATTTGTTAAAAATATATTTACGTAAAATGAGTTTATATTTTGTCATCATCAAAAAAGGGAAGATTGTTAATACAAATAATGTCTAAAAACATTATTTATATTTTACGGCGTCTCATTGTTTTGATAATAACAAATGTAAAAATGTTTTACGTAAAAATTTACGTAAACAAGTTTTTAGTCGTAAAATTCCATTTCGACATAACATCGCTTAAGGTATGAATAATGATTATTAAACTTGTTTAAGTAATTATCAAAGAAATATTTTTATACACTTCAGATTTTACAAGAACTAGACTTATTTTCAAAAGTTTATACAAACCATTTAAATAAATAGAAAATACTTCAAATAAATTCAAGTTTTGAATTCAGCCTTCTAGAAGCATAATCTTGAAAGATTATGACAAGATTTGCAGGTTACCACAGAAAGACAAAAACTAGTTGTCCGTTTGTACAAACGGTTCCCTTAAAGGTGGGAAAGTTTCCTTATCGATAAACAAACTATCGTACCATGGATGAGCCGGCTCAGTTTCTCTTGCCTATAAATAGAAGCTCATTTCTCACACTAAAAATCACTTCTTTCCAAACTTTTCTCTACATATTTTTAGTAACATTAATCACTTTTCTTTGATCATTACACTTGTTTAATCTCAATTAAAGTGATGCAATCCTTGATTCACTTTGAACACAAGTCAATAACACAAGCTATCATAATGATATAGGTTATTATAGTCTAGTTGTAGTTGTTGTAACATTTGTTACAATCTTTGTGTAGATCTAGTTCATAACCATCATATATAAAATTTAGTTAGATCGTGTTAGTATTTGAGTCCTAAAAATACGTGAGTGAGCTGGTTAGTATTTTATTCGTGAAAATACATTAGTGAGTGGCTAGTATTTTAGTCCTAAAAATACATTAGTGAGTGGGTTAGTATGTTAGTCCTGAAAATACGTTAGTGAGCGGGTTAGTATTTTAGTCCTTAAAATATGAGTGTGAAAGGTTTGGTTCTATCATGAGAAGAACTCGACATTTAGCTTAATGTCGGAAAATATTGTAAGCAACGTTGTACGGTTTTCTTCGCCTGAAGGGAGCTTGTTGACATAGTGAAGTTAAATCCTGAGTTGGGTACCCGGGGAGTGGAGTAGGGCAAAGAGGATCTTCGTAGTCGAACCACTATAAATCTATGTGTCATGGTTAGTCTTTCCATCTCTTACTTATTTATTATTTTCATATATCTTGTTTATTACCATGCATTTATATATACATATTGTGATTGATTTATCTCATATAGACTCAAATCTAAAGTTTTGAAAAAATTAATTTAAACTGGTAAACTATTCAACTCCCCCTTTTAGTTTTCACAATTGGTATCAGGAGCCTGGTCACTCAAGTTTTTTAAAATATATAGTATTTTAAAGCTTAAATCGATCTATGAATTGAGATAAATATCTAGAAGGGCAATCTATGCAAAGACCACCACTTTTCAAAAGCAATGATTTTATATACTAGAAAAATATATTCGAGACATATATGAAATTAAAAGATCTAGATCTTTGGCATGTTATTACCAATGGTGATTTTTAACCAGTTGTCGAAAACATAACTACTCATGCTTATAAAATAGTTCCTTATGATTGTCAACCCGACGAACTTAAAAAGACACTTGCTAAAAATAACGAAGCCAAGATGATTATTTATAATGCTTTACCCAAAAAGGAATACGAAAGAATTTTTATGTGTGAAACGGCTAAAGAAATTTGGCAATAATTGTTAATTACTCATCAAGGTAATAACCAAGTCAAAGATAATAAGATGATCTTCTTATTCAACAATACAAACAATTTTCTAGTTCGGAAAATGAATCTATCAATAGTGGTTTTGCAAAGTTTAACACTATAATTACTAGTCTTAAAGCGCTTGACGAAAGTTTTTCTAGTAAGAATTATGTTAGGAAATTATTGAGAGCTCTTCATCCTAAATGGAGGGAAAAGGTAACCACGATAGAAGAGTCGAAAGACTTATTATCACTTTCTCTAGATGAGCTTGTCGGCAATCTCAAAGTTCATGAGATGATAATGGATAAGGACTCTGAATTAGTTAGAGGCAAAAGAGAGAAAATAAAGTCTCTTGCCTTAAAAGCAAAAAAGGAGTCCAGTGATAATGAGACTTCGACATCCGGAAGTGAAGATGAAGAATACGTTATGGCAATAAAGAAATTAAAGAAGCTCTTAAGGAGAAAAGGTAGATTCTCTAAGCAATAGCGTGATGAAAAGAAATCACTTCAAAGAAATTAGGAAAGTAAGAACGAGAAAGGTAAAAGGAAATGTTTTAGATGCAAAGATCCAAATTACCTGATTGGAAAGTGTCCGAAACCGCCTAAACATAAGGATCAAAAGGACTTTGTCGGAGGCGCGTGGAGCGATGGTTGTGAGGAAAATAAAGAAAAGACAAATGATGAAACTTTATGATGTATTGTACCACATATTGTATCTGAGAGATCTTTGAGAGTTACTGTGAGATCGCCAAGGGCATTCAAAGCACAAGACTTGATTATTGCAACAACTTGGTCAAGTTTTCCATTCTTGAGATAGTTCTTGATATCTTCTAAACACCCACTCACAATCCCCCCTCCCCCCATTAGCATTCACAAACTCAACCACGATTACCCATGGCCCACACTTAACATGCTTTTCATCACAATTACCAACATTAGGGTTTAGGGTTGTGGTGGATGTTTCAACATGTATGTTGTTGCAGGGACGGAGAACAAGGGTTAATCGAAGATCAAAATCGTCTATATCAAGTGATAGTTCTTATTTATCATATGGGGTTGAATCTATTTTCTTGATTTAAGATCGGTGGTGGTGAGGTTCTCGGGTGTAGGTGGTGGGTGTTAGTGGTGGTGTCAATTGGGAAGGATAAACAATAGGAATATTGGTGTCAAATGGGTGTTCTTGGTTTAGCAAAAGGTCTGTCACAAGAACTAGATAAAGAAAATTTGTGAGGGAAAAAGGGTGTTTTTGAGGGGAAAAGGGTGCTTTGAAGGGAAAAAAGTTGTTAAATAAAACCATATATTAAAATATGTGCATAAAACGTGTATAAAACCATGTATAAAATTATGTATTAAAACGTGTCTATAAAAACGTGTGTATAAAAATGTGTATATAAAAACGTGAAATGTGTGTATTAAAACGTTAAATAAAAACGTATATAAAATGTGTGTATATAAACGTATGTATATAATACTGTGTAAAACGTGTATAAAAATGTTTGTATTAAAACGTGTATAAAACGGGATGGAAAATAATGAGGTTTTGGAGGGAAAAAAGTTATCAAAAATATTAGGTGGAAAAGTCAAGGGACTAATAATGGAAGTCAACGCAAAAGTCAAGGGACCATTACTGTAACTTTTCTAAGTGAAAAAATGTCAAGGGACTAACGGTGGAAGTCAACGCAAACGACAGACACCATTACTGTAACTTTTCTAAGTTGTAATCGGTCAAACAGGTCACATATCAGTCAGTATTACGTACATTGGTAAATATTTGAAAGTATATTATGTATGTTGATAATAAAATAAGTAGGTTACGTGTATCAGTTAATTTGAGAAAGTATATTGCGTATGTTCAGCCTTATGAAAAATGTGTGTCTAGTGGATTTAGTAAGACCCATTATATTACACATTAATTAGGCCCATTTGATTTGTTAATGGAATTAAATATAGATTTTGATTTAGATTTGGATTTGGATTTTGTTTAGATTTTAAAAAAAAGGGAAAATATATAATTAAATAATATTACTATTTTTAAAATAAAGAAAAAATAATTAAATTTATTGTTAAATAAGTTCTAAAGAATAAGAGGTTGAGATGAAATGAGAGCCTACTACTTTTGAAATAAGATAAGTGAAATTTTGTTAACCTAACTCTTTGCCGTTAATTGATGTATGCCAAATTTTTAGAGCATGAGGTATCCTAGTGGCATAGGGCTAGCGTTATACTCAATATTTTTTGTATAACTCAGCATAAAAACACCCTTATTTTATTTTTGGGCTAATTCTTAAAAGAGTGCAAAACCATATTGAAAATGCCTCTTTCACCTTTTCAATGTTCTTTTCTCAAACTAATCTAACGCAACTTGGCAACTGGGCAACTTTATAAAAAATTGACATGTGTCCAGGTGTGTAAGAGATGTGTAAGGTATGTGTAAGGTATTTATACATGTTTTGTATAAGGCAACTTTTATATTTTGGGACAACTGTACTTTGAGCAAGTGGTTTTTTAGTAATTTTACCCTATTAAATTTTATGTTAAAATAGTACCATGGGTTTTTTAGTAATTTTACCCCATTAAATTTTATGTTAAAATAGTACTGTGGGCAACTTGTATATTAGGACAACCAATTAATATTTTTTGAACAACTACTTAGTGGGTGTAGTTTTTAATAATATTTATGTTTTTCAATTTTATTGTATTTCATTTAAATCACATTTTTATTAGTATAATAATAAGAATAATAAATTTACTAACACATAACAAATCCAAACGGATCCATTTTCCAGTTCATAACAAAGGTCTATTTCTCATCTATAGCTTTGTATCTTCATCTTCTTCAAAGTATAAAAAAACACAAACATTACAAACCATACCAGTCAAACATTATTTCTTAATGCCTCTTTATACTTTATTTCTCATCTACACACAAACAACATCAAAATCATATCAAGAAAGAAGCATTTTCCTTCAAATCCCCACCATATTAATCATACCCAGCACGACCCCCGTTTGGCACCACCACGAAACTGACGTTACCACAAAATCTGTGGTGGCGGTGGCGAAACACAATCAGTGGACAAAAAATATAGTTACTTTAGCTCTTTGAAAAGGATAGCTACATTCAGCTCTGAAAATTAAAAAAAAAGATTGAAGAAGATAAGAAAGAGTGGGGTTGTGTGGCGGGTGGAGATGGTGATGGGTCCGATGGTGGCGGGTGTAGACTAAAAATATAGTTTCTGTTGAGGTGGTGATGGGGGGCGGGTTAGGGTAGGTTTTCATTTGTGGTGGATGTGTTTCTTTTCTTTGAAGAAGATAAGAAAGAGTGGGGATGTGTGGTAACCGCCGACTGGTGATGGTGGCGATTGGATATAGTGGATATGGTTGTGTTGATTGAAGAAGAGAAAGAAAGATTATATATGTATGTTTTAGAGAAAAAAAGAATGATAAAAGGAAAGTATATATTATTCATTTTAGTGGGGGTGGTGAAGCTCCCATTTAGCTTTCTAATACAATAGAGATGTAAAGACAAATTTGCCTTGAAAATTAACGAACTTTTTAAAAAGACAAAAATGTCCAATAAACTAACTTGTTAAAAAGACAAAAATGTACAGTTGCTTAATACATAGTTGCCCTAATACCACTAGTTTCTCTACAGACATAAGGGTACATATACCTTACACATGTGCTATATACTTTTGTACCTTTATGGACACTTGTCAAAGTCTGCATAAATTGCATCGTTGCCCTGGTTGCACAAGTTATTTTTGGAACAAAAATTCCATTGGATGGAGAATGGCATTTCACATATGGTTTTGAAATCTTTTAAGAATTAACTCTTTATTTTTGGTGTTACATTACACCCGGGGACCCCACGGCTTTTATTACATTTATTCAAATAAAACAACACATTAAATTAAAATCAAAATTCCATTAATATAAAAACAAAAAATTAAAAGTAAACTTCTGGGACTAATAATGTAAACTTAAAAAGACAATCGAAGAGATAATAATGTAAAATTATATAGTAAATGGATTAAAAGTAAAAAAGATTCAAACACAAAACCAGCTTAATCCTTCTACCTCCTTTGGACGTTGCAACACCTACAAAAAGAAAAAAAAGAACTATACAAACACAGTCAAAACACAAACACAAAACCATCCTAGTCCTGTCGTTGCAAAACTGAATATAAAAAAAAGGATGGGTTGACCACCACGACGCGAGACCTTATAGGTCGGGCTCGCACCATAGGTTGACGTTTTCAGTCCGCACGACTCCTTTCAACCATCGACACCAGGTGCTCTTAGCAATCAACCTAAATGACCAAATCTTTGGTCCCACTTATATATACCAAATATCGTATTTTTGATGTCAAATATGAAAATCATGCCAAAACCATTAATCAAACGAACCCTTAATTTAAACGAAATAAATTAATAATCATGTCAACAATGAATTTATAAAATAAATATGACAAACAAAATACGTGGTAACTAAAATACATTTTACGATATGCAAAAGAAAAGTTTAAATAAAGGGTCAAATGCAAATTTCGTCCTTAAAGTATTCAAAATTCGCATCGCGACCACCGAAGCCAAGTTTATATAATATTAGTCCCTAAAGTATCATTTTTATGCATACTAGCCATTAAAGCAAATGGTCATTATTTTTTCTCGTTAAGTGTAATCTCGTGCCCTCCACGTGAGGGCATTTTTGTCATGTTTCATTTTCCGCCTACAATACGCCACCTGCCAACTTGTATTCTCAGTGAAGATGTTCTTGGAGAGACATAATTTGCAACAATTTAAACTTTTATCCATCTTCATTTAGTTGACAAGACTCAACTGTTCACCCTTTCAAATACTTGTAACCCGTTCTAAATTTCAGATAGATCTTGTATTTAAGCCTAACCTAACACAAACACTCTCATTCTTAACAAATCCTTAAAATTAACACTACGGCAGTTTCATTCTCATAACTGTCATGTCTTAAAGAGCTAGCAACTGCTGCGAAATCTACAATGATGAAAGATCAAATGCGCGTGCTAATTAAGAGGGAAGTAGATAAAAACTTGAAGTTTGAGAAGAAATTTAGAGAGCTTTGCAAGGAGGTGACTGCTAATGTTAAGGTTACGTGGTAACCTTATGGTTGTGAAAACTGTTTGCGTGTTTAAGCGTGTGCAAAAGAGAGGTTTGGAGATGGCAACTCATTTTCAAACTATGATGGTTGAATCTCGGTGGGCTTGAGAAGCTCCTCTTTGTTACGAAGATGAAGGAAGGTTTACTAGGTTAGGGTTTGGTGCACAGGGTGGTGTTTTGTGGTTTTGGGGGTGTGGGGTTTTGATCTTGTGTGTAGTTTATCTTCTTAATATGATTTTTGGGTTTATCTTTATCAATATAATGGTTTCATGGTTTGCTAATAATTAGTATGTTTAAGGAAGCATATGTTCCCATTGATGTTTGTTGTTTGACTTGACCATATTCTTTTGATTTTTATTTTTTGGCTTTGAGCATATGTTCTTCATGTGGTTGTTATTTGATCTTTCATATTGATAAATGGGTGTTTGAAACGTGATTTACGAGATTAGTATGTATGTTTAACTTTGTTGTTACATGTTGATAATGGTTTGATGGTTTGCAAATTATTAGTATCTTTAGCTATGTTGTTTCATATTGATAATGTTTTAAAGTATTTGATTGCTCTGCATAACTATGTGAAATTAGCCTCTAATTGTACCCAAAGAACCATGTTAAACCACTAACTCATATGAATACCATGTTTGAGTTTTGGTAGTCAATTAAGATGTATACAGATGCCAAAATTTGTCTAACAAATAGGCTTTCATGCCATAAATTCATACCTAAATATTGGCTCTTTACCATCCCTTCTCATTACCATTTTCTGCAACTTCTAATCAATTCAAGTGATCTAAACTCTCAGTAAAATAACACAAGTTTAAATTTTGCAAGTCAATCTAAATGCATACAATTGCTAAAAAATTCCTAACATGTATGCTTCCATACATCACACCATCAAACTCATCATACAAATGTTCTTTCGTCCCCTGTTCAGCTTTGACATCAATTGGCAACTCTAGAGAATCCTAACTTGAATTCTCTTACCCAAACTCAAATTCAATCTCTGCCAATAGTTTTCTGAACTCAAACTCATTACTCATCCTTTTTGCCTTTTTTTCATTCATTCTTTAAGCAGACCATGGAGGTGGGAACTCATTGTTAGAATAAAAGACACCAAAATCATTATCATAAATACCTTTAAACATGGGTGCAACTTTACTTGTTGAAGCTTCAGTTTCAGCTTCAACAGCAGTTTCATCCTTCCCAGTTTGTTTGGGAATGATGTCACTCTAACAATGGTAATTTACCACAGTTTCTACTTTCCCTGTCAAACTCCTTTCCAACAGCATCATTGACATCATGATCCTCCATAATTTATTCTATCACCGCGCCCTTACCCTTACTCATCATCCCCTCCGTCATGTGCCTCTTTACCAATAAAACATCGGTTTCAATATTGATTTTGAAAATTCCTTACTATATATATATATATATATATATAATATGTAAATATATAATAAGTATTCCCAAAATATCAATTAATAAGAGTGAATAAGTATTCCGTAAGGCTTCTAGAAGATTACTTTTATCCAAAGTAAAATCCAAAACCTTCCCGGGTCGTTTCCCGACGAGGCGTGAATTGAAAATCGAGGTTAAGTTCGTGATCGCGTGTTTGAATGATCAAAGATTTGGTTTGTATTCTATTTCTACTAATAATATGCAAAAACAAATAAACGCAAGTAAACAATGAAAGCAATTAAAGATCGAACCTAAAAATGTTAACGGGAATTAAAAACTCGACTCTAAAACCAAAATTATCAAATTTAAACCCTACAAATGCAACTTTAATTTTTAAAGGTCCTAAATGATTAAAGTAATTTTAGAAAAAAGAATTATATTTTTTTACCTTTATTTTATTTATTATGAATTAAAAACTAATTTAACCTAAAAATATTATTAAAAATATTAAACTAAATTGGAAAATTCTGAAAATTTCATGAAAAATGCTTTGAACAATTCTAAGCCTAAGAAAAATAAAATGGTTCACACAGCTTATTGGAATAAGCTGTTAAAAAAACAAAATAGGGCGAAAATGCTAATAAGGCTAAAAATTGTTTAAAAGAAAAATGAGTGAAGTTAAAACAAAAAGTCCAAACAGTTGGCAGTGAGTGGTGGTGTTTAAGGTGTTGGTTGTGAAGTGAGGTCACAGGTTCGACCCCTGTGGCCTCTCTTTTTTATAAAACATTTTTTTGGTTTTCTTTTTAAAAATGCTATAAAATAAGCAAAAATGAAAAACTTAAAAAAACTTTTTATAAAACTTGAAAATAAGCTAGAAATAAGTAAACTAAAGGTGACAGATTTGTATAAAAGCTAAAAAGCTTGTATAACATTTAGCTTAATTGTTTGGGCTTATGTAGACTCAAATAAGCAAAAAAGAAAACTTAAATAAGCTAAAGCAGACTTACATCAACACCTAATAAGCACTCATGAATGAAAAAGAAGCAGGCAAAATAAGATAAAAAGCAACCAAAAGCTTAAGACAGATACTAAAAAAACAGTTAAAAAGGACTTTTGACAAACTATGAGCTAAGATTAAGCACTAAAAAGCTATAGAAAATAAGCTAAAATTTTAAAACAGATGAAGAGCTATAAGTTAATGACAAAATTAAGCTAAAATTAAGCACATAAGATAAAGACATTAAGCTAGAATCATTACTTAAAAGAGACAGACTAGGCTACTATTTTTGCTTTTTGGAATGGAAGGACACTATAAGCAGCTTATTTAAAAGACTCAATAAGCTACTTAGAAAAGCTAACCAGCTTGAGACAACCTGACCCTAGACCTAATAAGCAATAGAAACTAGAAAATAAGCACAATGTATAAGCTGAAAATACTAAAAGGTATAAAAGACAGTTGGACATAAAAAAAGGTTTTAAAGGACTTTAGACTAAATCCTAAGCTACAAATAAGCATTTGAAATAAGCTATAGACTAAAAACAGATTAAGACTTTTACTCTAATGACTCAAATAAGCTGAAATTAAGCTAAGAAATTAAGGAAATAAACTGGAAAATGAAAAAATGAAAATGACAGATTCAAACTTGTTTTTGGCTATTTAAAATGAAAAGGCTAATAAGAACTAAGACTCAAAAGCTACATTTGGCAAACTACAAACTAAAGACAGAATGAGCTTATGATATAATAAGCTAATTTTAAAAAGAACTAACCTAAATTAAGATAAGCAATTACCTTAAAAGATCTGCACACTAAAGCTTCCTAAGAGCAAACCTCAACTCCTCCTTCTTGACTAAGTTAGATTCAATTTACTCAAAAGGCTTTTCTAAAAAAAAACTACTAACTTAAAACAGATGGATGTTGATTTATATTAAACTTATTCGAGACGCTAAACATTGTACCTTACGCATACTCTTTGAGAATCCTAAAAATCAAATAGTTTAGTGTCTTCTGAAATAGCAAGCTTAGAAATTTGATCAACCACTCTAAAAACTAAACACAATTTAATCTAAGCTTATTAAACTATCATTTAGATCTTAAATGAGCTTATGAAACTGACTTATAAACCAAAAACAGTTTTAAACCTAATTTGAAACATTCTAATCTCTATCCAAACACCTCTTTAACATCTTAACTCCTATTTTTACAACTTAAACAGACCTTTACAAAAGCTTAAAACATGAAAACGGATAAAGGTATCCATGGCAAATTTAAACTAAATAATCAAGATGTCTAATGGAAAATTAGCACTTAACTAAAGTAACTCTTATAAGCTGATTTGACAAAAATGGAGCAATTTTAATAGAAAACTTCAAAGAAAACAACTTCTAAGCTACAAACTAACAAGTTAAGAAGCCACTTTAGGTAAAATAAGCAACTAACTAAGCATAGAAAAAAGCACAAATAAGAGTTTTTAACAAGCTTAAATGTAAAATAAGCGTAAAAAAGAGTAACAGAAATAGTACCTTTAATCCCTTTGCTAGAAACAAGATACATATGCCAAATTGACTTTTCTTCTACAAGCTCCACTTATCATAAAAATCAAGACTGTAGAAGAATAAGCCCAGTCCCAGATTTGGCTTACATCCATATAAGCTTTTATGAATTTTGAGAATTTTTAAAGAGTAAAATTTAACTGACTAAATTCGATTAAGCTATGATAAGCTAATCAAATAAGAGACTTATTTGGTTTAGAAAACAGTTTGTTGAGGCTTTTGAACAAATGATTAAGTAATTTTGCTTAAAAATGAAAATGAGACAGAATTATGTAAAACAAAATTGCATTAATAAGAAAAGGATTACATTGCTTTTGAAAGTAAAATTACATTAATAAAAGACAGAAAATAGTAAATAAACTGGAAAATAAGCTAAAAACACAAGCCTACCTACTCCTAAAACTAAGTGCCTACAAATGAAGATTTCTAGCCCTATTTATAGAAAAGCCACAGGGCTTGGGTGTGTTTCTTCTGTGAGAGACTTGAGAGATGCCTTCAATCATTAATCCAAGCCATACATTCTAACTTCCTCTCCAAGCCTTCCAATCCTATCCCTAGAATCTTTTTCCTTGTCCCATCAGCCAAGTGTCTTCTGGATGCCATGGGTTCAATCTATCTTTTGTCCAGTTTTTGAGAGGTAGGGTTGAGAGGGGTTTTTGTCGTGGTAGCAGGGCTTAAGGTAAAAGGGATTGATGAACAATGAATGTTTTGGCGAGTAGAAATGTTTTGAGGCACTGTTCGTTATTGAATTTAAAAAAAACTGGGTTTAGGGGTAAAAGGACTAAGGGTGCAAAGGTTTAAATGATGTAGGGGCTAAATGTGTTAGTCCCTAAGGACTAGCAATGTTAGTCCTTAAGGACTAACTGTGTAGATCAGTAAAAAGGTATGGTGGGCTAACGGTTTAAAAAGTTGTTGGGCTTCGAGGTTATGGGCCAAAAGTTTTATGGTTTCGATTTGGCCTTTTATAATTGATTGTAGGCTTATAACATGGGCTTTTAATTTTGAATAATTAAGCTTAAAATGATACTGACTCGACCCATTAATTTGGGTGCGGGTTGGCCCATTAAAGATGCCCACGCTTTGCTTCCGACTTTAGACGGCTTTCGGACTTTTGATGTTTTTTGGCACTTTTAAGTTGGTCTTAGTCGACTTTACCACGGAGCTGCTTGTTGGGGGGGGTTCTCGCAGGGTTCTCTCGTTCATCTTTGTTAAGTCTCTTGGCGCGTTACTCGGTATCTGAGGAGACTTGTGAGGGTTATTGATCTAGCATCTCTAGAGCTGAATGCACTCCGATACCTGGGCACATATATACAAACAAAACAAGCCCGCTATATTTGGCATAGTTATGTTTGTTTTTGTCATTTAGGCTCGTTTTAATGTAAAAGAGTGTAATTAATGCACATACCAAAATCCCCATACTAAACTATTGTCGTGCCCTCACGCAATGCCATAAGTAAATGTAACATTCCGTATTTTCAAGTCATTTACAATACTATTTAATTTCACTATTTATTTATTATTTTTTTTTCCTCGAACCTTTCGCTTTTATTAATCAATAAGCTAAAACGCGTAAACTGAAAAGATCATACAATTTGAACAGGCATTAAACAATTCAAGTTTATATCTAACAAGTGTTATATGATATTTCGAGGATCATTATTAACTTTGTTCATTTATTTTTAATAACAACGTTAAAATGCTACTAACGTAATAAAACGCGTTTCGGCATTCCCGGAAGTTCTAAAACCTAACTACGTCCTAAACAAATCCACGATATGCCCCAAAACCAAAATAACAAATATATCAAAACCATCACAATATATAACTTAATGCCGAAAATTTGAGGATGAAGACCAAGACTTTTGTTCAAGTTTACATCCTTTTAAATAATATCTAGATATTATAAAGATATTTATGAAATAAATTCTTACACCTTTTACCAACTTGACTTGTTTAACTAAACTAGGGTTAGAAAGTAACCATGGTTAGGTTAAATAAGATATTTTTCCTTCCTATATATAGCATGCATTCCATAAAAAGTATACTTATACAATTTTACTACAAAATTTCATAAATACTGCTCTTCTTTTTCCTCTCCTAACCCACGGCACAATAAGCCTCACATAATCAAACCAACGAAATTTTTCACTATCCATACATCCTTATACATCAATCAAAGATGTATTAAGTCATATTCAAGCCTTGGATCACCATTTGCAAGTATTAAGAAGAAAAAGTAAAGATTAAGGTTTTGGAAACCTAATCTAGGGTTATAAGCTTGAAAGCTTGGTTTTGAATCTAAACACGGGTTTAGAACTTATTCTCATGCTCTTACATCATCAAAAGGTTTTCTTAATACCTTTATACTTTTATTTCTATATTTTTAGGTGTTATATGTTATTTACGGCAAAAATCACCACAAATGACTTTCAATAAGTAAACCTTAGTTTTTATTTGATGTTATCAATTTATACACGTATTCTCATGTCCTAAGTTATAACTATCATGAAAAATAGATCTATAAAGATTTAACTTATGTTTAAGTATAAACATGTTTATATAAAAAATTATGTTTTTGGATGTACTTAATATAAATACAAATAAAGTAAAAGGGTTTAACTTTTGCAATGAAATACAAGGACTAAGGGATGATATTGGACTTTAATATAGAGTTACCACTAATATGTAAAATATGGTTATTAGTTTTTTTAAAGTAAACTACTAAACTAATTAATACATAAAACAAGTTTTAAACACATTTTGGAAATAAATATCTTAGGGGCTGTTTTGTAATTTAAAATTTACATATATGTTTTATGATTTTATAAAATACTACATGTCACAAGGATCGATGGGTCATAAAGAACTCGAAAAACTGATTAATAACGAAGAAGATACGTCATTTACAAGTTTAAGATAAGTTAAAACTTTTATAAACCAAATTTTTTAGAAAAATACTATCACCACAGAAACTTATACTTTATAAACATCCATAATATGATAAAACTTTTAATTACGAGAACGTGTTCGAAAGAATCACTAAAAACGGAGCTATAACGAATAAGATACGGCTAAAACGGGTTTTACGTTAATTAAAACTAAAAACGAGTAAAATAGCTGTCGTGGAACATAAAAAACACTATTCATCGCAGAATATCAAAAACTTGAAAATGTTTATATTTTTGATCACTCGTCTTACTACCGAAGACGTGGGCATAAGAAACACGGCACCGACTTAAAACGACCAAATAGGTCATTATTAAACGAAAAGTATATTTATAAACGTTGCCACTTTATAAATATTATATTACTAAAACGTCTAGTCGGTGATTTATGCTAATATAGAATATTACGTGGTTATCATAGTGCCTATTAATACTAGGGAGTTGTTCATAATGAGGCCTCTTCGGATGCGTATCGACGAGTGTTGGATTACGATTTAAAGTGGTCCGAAATCCTCGTACGTCCATTCATGACCTCTTTAATTATGATAGCCCGAACGATAGTGCGATATAACAACTAACTGATTATATTCAATGTTATTAATAAAAGTAACTTGGTACTAATGCGACCCATATTCCTTAGGTTTGCTTTCGGATATTTCCGTGATACATTTTCTGCCATTTACCTGATTATTTCATCACTTCACTTCTAAGGTGAGATTCATAGCCTCGCTTGTACTTATTTACATGCTTTATAAACCCGCGAGAGGGATACATGCTTGGTTACAAACTCTTTTACAACCTCGTTTAACTATAACCATGTGATTACTTTCAATACTTTGTGAGTTCATAGTGCTCGCATTTTCAATCTTATCAATGTTTTTTATAAACCCGCGAGGGGAATATCATGCTCTTTTACAAACATATATTTTACTAACAGTACAATTAACCTTTCAATATTTTATGAGTTCATAGCCCCCATTTTACCACTAATGGTTTTTTATACAATCTCTTACGGGGTGAATTACATTGCTTGTTTTTACTATTGTACACAAGTGATTTCTAATGTTTTTCATGTTTTAAACTGTATGCATCCAGAGTACTGCCTGAATATTATTGCCTAAGTTACCACATTGCCATTTAAGTCCCTACCATATCATGAACCGTCAATTGCTATTGTAGTGAGCGCGAGTGTTGTGGATAGATCTATCGGGACTGACAATCCCCACCTGAAATTTCTGGTCACAAGTTGACCATGGTGCATTAACATTGAGAAGTACTGTTTAGGTTGGTTGGCAAGCTATCCTATACAGTTGTGGCACAAACTAGTTAAGGCTTCCGGTTCATGATCTTAGTGCAATAAATCAAAGTGTTGGACATGAGAATGTGTTATCTCTTGTCTACTTACCTTTTTGGACTATGAATACGTACATAGTCAGCTATTACTTGTTATGGACTTACGGAAACGTACTTAGTCCACCATTTACTTCGATCTTGTTGGTCCACTCACTAAACATTACTAGATTTATTAAATCTCTACTGATATTCGAAATAACTTAATACCGTAACGCTACTTTTCTTCTCAAATATTTTCTTAAATATTTACAATAACAATATTTAACTATCCTATAATTCACCAACTTATGTTGACCGTTTTTTTTGCATGTTTTTCTCATTATTATTTGCGCTATGGAGCATTGGGAGCATTCGAGACGCGCGGATATATTTTGAACCATAATAATTTGAGTACATTAAATTAATTTGTAAACTCATGATTTAATATACGAATGTGAAATTATTTAAACGTCTCATTTGAGCGTATTCCGTGACTTGTGTTTTGTACTATGAAGTAGCACCCCATTGTTACCATTCCGCTGCGTTGTACCAGATTTTGGGGGTGTTACAGTAAACACTTTAGAAAACCAAGAATCTCAATCCCCCTCGACTAATTACCTCGTAAAGTAGCTAAGTGTTCCTCAAAGAGAATTAAAGAATCATTAGTTTTGAAAAGCCCCGTTTTGACCATTTTTAAATATTTATACTTATTACCACACATATTTTTGTATTTTTCCTTTTTCTCATTTTTTTATACTTTCCTTTTTTAAGCAACTAACTAGAATGTTTGGACTTTCGTTATTTTCATAACTTTAGGGTCACGGAATAAGAGGCACTTTAATCCTAAACTGCCCAAAAAGATAAATTCATCGTCCCTGATTTTTCACTTGTCTCAAACCAAGCTTAAAAACGAAATCACCGTTAAATATAAGTTAAGATGCTAACACTACTTATACTTGTAACTTGTGAAACTTTTCGCTCCCGACAATTATTATATATTATGTGAGTGTGCTTATTTCGAATTTCAACCATAGATCAACCTTTTTAAGAAAATTGCAATATCTCTATGCTTCACGTTCCACCTAAGAATTATGATTTTGAAGGCGAGATCATTCCATGTAGCGACTTTCTTCTCGGCACATCCCAGCCGAGACCGGCTTAGGTGACCAGGCTTTTAACACCCCATAGAGAATAGTATCGGAATTCACGGACCTTCGGTTTTAAAAACCTCATAGGCTTCCCGTACAACAATTCATTTAGAAAAACCACACTTAAAACGAAATCTCATAAGGTTCATAAGCATAAATATAAATTAAAGAAAAAAGATTTTTTCTATATTTATTAAATCACATATATTACACTTAATATAATTATACATCCTTTAAACGAAGGAAATCCTCGACCTTTTTGAAGGCTGCAACATCGGTTATGAGCCGGCAAGATGTAGAAAACTTTTATCAGACTCGGGTTATTACTATGTGCCTTATTTAGAAGACTGACACATCGGTTCTGAGCCGGCAAGAGGCCGTAAACTTTTATCTGCCCACAGTTTTTATTATTATTATTATTACCTCATTTTTTTATATTACCACGATATAGAGAAATTTTTTTTTTAGAAAATTTAAGTATAAATTTGAACTAAGACTAAATAAATTATCTATACTTCAAAAATCGTTGATTTAAGTTTAATTTTCGAAAAGAGCACGTATTATTAGTCCGGTTAGAAGCTTATGGGAGAAAAAGCCACAAACTAAATAAACTATGACACTGTAAGATTCCAACTAATCCTTGTTTAGCATCTAACTCATAATTAACTCTATCATTTCTCGTTCTTCGCAAATTTAAGATCTTTAATAAAAAGATCCGCGAATGCTTAGTCAAGTAAACTAGCTTTGCAAAAGCTAACGTTTATAAAGGTTAATGGACAAAGCTAAGAGCTCAGCACGCTTGATCGAGTCAAAATTTATTCTTATTCTACCCAGCAGGAAAGTCAAAAATTGTGACAAAACACTTAATATATTTTGGAATCTTAATTTTTTTGCATATTAATCACAATAATTTTTTAAATATTGGTGTAAAACAGATTGGACGTGAAAACAACGACTGCAGGCACAATTAAATCGATAGACCCCCCATACTATAACTGAACATTGTCCTCAATGTTTTAAGAAGGGTTTCTACGTAAATCTAAAGCCGTTTATTAAGTATGCTTAAAGATAAACGTTAGTCGATAAGATCAAGGATATCGGATTCCCAAAAGCATGGATTGAAGATCGAGTGAACGATGGACAAAACCACGAGCACGAGGGTCTTCATAATCCAGGGCAATCCTGGACAATAGAACAAAAACCACAAAACACGAGAAAGGAAGAGGCGAGCCTCCTCACAACACACTTATTTATTAATACTACTATTAGGATAAGCATGGGTTGCCACCCACGAAGCGCTTGTTTATTCAAGAGTCACTAAGCTTGACTCGATCCCCCATACTTAAGCTGGTCAAGGAGGACAAAAATGGAGATACGGAACATCCAAGGTAGGAATGTTCCCTGCATAGATCATCATCGGGCTTTCAGAAAAAAGCTGGAAAGCTTTAAAGCCCCGATGAGATAAGAGATGAACTTTGTCCTTATTTTCGGATGAAGAAGCAAAGTGTCAATCACTGGACAAAGGGTGGGTTGGGTGGGTAAAAGTCTAGGCATAAGAACATAATGTTTAGAAATATCACCCACCAATTTGGCAGTCAAAAGTCCCGTATCGGGCTCAAAGTAAATTTCATCATCTGACGGTTTTATCGCAAGGAGGGGGGGGGGGGGGGGGGTGGGGAAAAAAAAAGGGGGATGAGTGGAAATCAAAAATGAAATGACTTATTTTTAGGAAGTGAAGGGGAATCATTGCTAAGCAATTCTTCAAGGAAAAGGACATCCTCTTTAGAGTCATAGTCATCATTCTCCATGTCTGGCGGCATCGAGTCATCCGGAGTAAGAAAAATATCAATCTCCTCCATAAGAGAGTCACTACCCTCAACGGGGATAAGAGATGGAGAGAAAGATTTGATTACAGCATCATAATTTTTAGAATTAAATTCTTCAGGAGGCCGAGGAGATGAATTATCATACAATAATTTCTCAACAAGACGAATTTCTTCCTCTGGATCAAAGTCGGCTTTATCAATTTCTGTAGAAATCAAATCAATATGAGCGAGTTCACCGAAGAACTCCTCGAGAAGAGAATCAAACTTAGGAGAAGAAACTATCGAAGTATCTCGATTAAGCAAAGATTCTATAAGATCAGATTCTACATTAAAGTGATGCGGATCTATCTTAGTAGAAATGATTTCTTCATCAAAAAGAGGGTTCGAATAAATTTTGAAATTTTCCTTCGGAACGTTCTCATCAGAAAATGACTCGTCATCACTAGAGGTAGAATCGTCGTAAGAATCAAAGAGAGGATTAGAAGAAGTCGTAAAATCATCACAAATGGGCACATCACACTTACTTTCAATATCGGATAAATCCTCGGATAAATCCTCGGACTCTCTTGGGGTTAGGTTAAGGTTCTCAACACTAGACTCATATTCTTCGTTCGATTTTGTTTCTGAAATAGTGTCAAGATGCTCATCCTCCATTATGAGAGAGTCCGTAATCGGTGAGTTGGGTGTGATTGCAGTAAGGGAACTCTTATAAATTTCACTCATAGGGATAGAAAACTCCTCGTCATCATCATCATCGTCGTCGTAGCAAAAAGAATTGAAATGTTGCGAAGGATAAGTAAACTAAGATAGCACCGCTCTATTGCTGAAGCTTTTTCTTTTTATAATTTCAATACTCATTCCCTGTGAAATTTTCCTTAAGCTCATTCCAGCTTCATCTCAATAACAATCTCCTTTACGATAATCCTTAAAATT
Source organism: Tanacetum coccineum (assembly GCA_026074375.1). Taxonomy (NCBI): domain Eukaryota; kingdom Viridiplantae; phylum Streptophyta; class Magnoliopsida; order Asterales; family Asteraceae; genus Tanacetum; species Tanacetum coccineum. Next base: position 28,684 of record BQNB010001498.1, read on the forward strand.
AATAAAACTTTTCATTTCAATTAAATACTGCTGCTTCAGATCCTACCAAATCTTGGATACTCATTTCGTTTGAGTAGGTTGATGAATGATGGGAAAACTACGGGGGTGAATTGTCCAAAACAGGAATAAATAGAAATTATAACAAAGATTAAGTTCGTAGAAATTCTGGTTCATCGGTTAACACTAAAAATTCTCATGAGGACCCCCGTAGTTTTTACAATAAGGAAATTGTTGTGGAAAACTTTGTGAAGTTTGTGGAAAATCATTATTAAAGTTTTGATTGAAACACAGGTCCTGATCGTAGACAAACAAAACTTGAGGTGTTTAATCGTAACCATAATGAGCATCGTTCTCACAGAATCATAAACAAGTACACCATTGACAAAATAAATCGTCTAACGGATCTCCACACCCGTAACAATAACGTTGGTCGATTTGTGGAGGACTTTGTGAAAAAATTTCACTGGGGTCCTGATTATAGACAAATGGTTCTTGAGGTGTATAACCAAAGTTAGGATTGTCATTGAATGACTCAGCAGAGTGAGTTTGGGGTTGTTGAAGTCTTTTGTAAAAATCTTTGAAATGAGTTGGGTTTGGACAATTATCGAATAATTTTCCATCTTCACCACAACATAAAGAACAAACTTCATCCATAAACTTTCTTCTACACCGATCACAAGTACATTGTCGACAATGTAGACCACCAAACGGGGCTCCACACTTAAAACAACATCGTGGGGTGAATGACGACATAAGAATTAAACAAATTGAGATTAAGAAGAATATTTTTGAATTTTTTATGTATTTTAAACAAGAAAAAATATTTTTGGGACCGATAAATCAAAGGTGCACGGTAGCTCTCTAAATTACTTACAAAGAAGCGGAGGAACGGGTCAGCGCGAAGCGTATTAAAAACCTTTTCCTTTCGGGTCGATGATCGTTGGATCAACCCTCCTTAAACCTCTCTTATAGTTTGTAATCTAAAGGTGAGCCGATTTGACAATTGACATTACGGTTTCTTTTGTTGTATTTTTTTGGTATTTTTAAATACTTTAGGAAAAGTATTTGTGATTATTTTTATTGTTTATTATAATAGAGAATAAATCCACAAATAAAATGAGAAAATAAAATATTTTTGTATTTTTATATTTTATATATTCACAAATGAAAACAAAAACTTCACGGGGAAGGGTCTTCAAATCACTAATCTTCAAAAGTAAACACGATAATCGCACACACCTCCCCGGCAGCGGCGCCAAAAATTGATTTGGAAAATTCCTTACTATATATATATATATATATATATATATATATATATATATATATATATATATATATATATATATATATATATATATATATATATATATATATATATATATAATATATGTAAATATATAATAAGTATTCCCAAAATATCAATTAATAAGAGAGAGTAAGTATTCCGTAAGGCTTCTAGAAGATTACTTTTATCCAAAGTAAAATCCAAAACCTTCCCGGGTCGTTTCCCGACGAGGCGTGAATTGAAAATCAAGGTTAAGTTCGTGATCGCGTGTTTGAATGATCAGAGATTTGGTTTGTATTCTATTTCTACTAATAATATGCAAAAACAAATAAACGCAAGTAAACAATGAAAGACAATTAAAGATCGAACCTAAAAAAACGTTAACGGGAATTTAAAACGCGAACTCAAAACCTAAATTAACAATTTAAACCCTACATATCTCTAAACTTTAATTTTTAAAGGTCCTAAATGATTAAAAATAATTTTAGAAAAAAGAATTATATTTTTTAGACTTTTATTTTATTTATTATGAATTAAAAACTAATTTAACCTAAAAATATTAAACTAAATTGGAAAATTCTGAAAAATTCATGAAAAATGCTTTGAACAATTCTAAGCCTAGGAAAATAAAATGGTTCACACAGCTTATTGGAATAAGCTGTTAAAAAGCAAAATAGGGTTGAAAAGGCTAATCACAAAAAGGGTTAAAAGAAAATTGAGTGAAGTAAACGAAAAAAGTCCCAAGGGCGAGTTGGCAGTGAGTGGTGGTATTAAGGTGTTGGGTGTTTGAAGGGGGGGTCACAGGTTCGACCCCTGTGGCATCTCTTTTTTATAAAACATATTTTTTTGAATTTTTTTATGAAAAAGCTTTTTAACACTAAAAATAAGCAACTTTAATGAAGACACTTTTGATGAAAACCTTAAATAAGCACAAAAATAAACTGGAAAAAGTACAAAAGGGAATCATATTACTAAATCTAACTAATGACTATAAGCTAATACTGTTTGGGCTTTTAAGACTAAATAAGCAAAAAAAACTTAAATAAGCTAAAGCAGACTTACATCTACACCTAATAAGCACTCATGAATGAAAAAGAAGCAGGCAAAATAAGATAAAAAAGCAACCAAAAGCTTAAGGCAGATACTAAAATAAAAACAGTTAAAAAGGACTTTTGACAAACTATGAGCTAAGATTAAGCACTAAAAAGCTATAGAAAATAAACTAAAAATTTAAAACAGATGAAGAGCTATAAGTTAATGACAAAATTAAGCTAAAATTAAGCACATAAGATAAAGACATTAAGCTAGAATCATTACTTAAAAGAGACAGACTAGGCTACTATTTTTGCTTTTTGGAATGAAAGGACACTATAAGCAGCTTATTTAAAAGACTCAATAAGCTAATTAGAAAAGCTAACAAGCTTGAGACAACCTGACCCTAGACCTAATAATCAATAGTAACTAGAAAATAAGCACAATGTATAAGCTGAAAATACTAAAAGGTATAAAAGACAGTTGGACATAAAAAAGGGGGTTTAAAGGACTTTAGACTAAATTCTAAGCTACAAATAAGATCAAATAAGCATTTGAAATAAGCATTTGAAATAAGCTATAGACTAAAAACAGATTAAGATCTTTACTCTAATGACTCAAATAAGCTGAAATTAAGCTAAGCAATTAAGGAAATAAACTAGAAAAGGAAAAAATTAAAATGACAGATTCAAACTTGTTTTTGGCTATTTAAAATGAAAAGGCTAATAAGAACTAAGACTCAAAAGCTACATTTGGAAATCTACAAACTAAAGACAGAATGAGCTTATGATATAATAAGCTACTTTTAAAAAGAGCTAACCTAAATTAAGATAACCAGTTACCTCAAAAGATCTGCACACTAAAGCTTCCTAAGAGCAAACCTCAACTCCTCCTTCTTGACTGAGTTAGATTCAATTTACTCAAAAAGCTTTTCTAAAAAAAAACTACTAACTTAAAACAGATGGATGTTGATCTATATTAAACTTATTTGAACACTTAAACATTGTACCTTAAGCGTACTCTTGAGAATCCAAAAATCAAACCGTTTAGTGCTCTTTTGAAATAGCAAGCTTTGAGAATTTGATCAACCACTCTAAAAACTAAACACAATTTAATCTAAGCTTATTAAACTATCATTTAGATCTTAAATGAGCTTATGAAACTGACTTATAAACCAAAACAATTTTAAACCTAATTTGACCCATTCTAATCTCTTATCTCAAACACCCCTTTAAAATCTTAAATCCTATTTTTAAGCTTAAACAGACTTTAAAAAAGCTGTAAAACTTGAAAACAGATAAAGTACTATACAAATTTAAGCAAAAATAATCAAATGTCTAATGGAAATTAGCACTTAACTATAAGTAACTCTTAATAAGCTGATTTGACTAAAAATGAGCAGTTTTAATGAAGACTCAAAGAAAACAACTTCTAAGCTACAAACTGGACATGTTAAGCCACTTTAAGGTAAAATAAGCACAACTAAGCATAGAAAAAGCACAAATAAGCAGTTTAACAAGCTGTAAAGTAAATAAGCTAGAAAATAGTAAAAGAAATAGTACCTTAATACTTTGCTCTAAACAAGGATACATATGCTCAAATGAGCTTTTTTACAAGCTCCAACTTATCATAGATAAGCTGGTAAGAAGCATAAGCCTATCCAGATTTGGCTTATCATCCATATTAGCTTTTAGTGGATTTTGAGAATTTTTAGAAGTAAAATGTAAATGACTTATTCTGATTAGCTATGAGTAAGCTAATCAGAATAAGGAGAGCTTATTGAGTTTAGAAAATAGTTTGTTGAGGCTTTCGAACAAACAATTAAGTAATTTTGCTTAAAAATGTAAATCACACATAATTATGTAAAACAGAATTGCATTAATAAGAAAAGGATTACATTGCTTTTTGAAAGTAAAATTACATTAATAAAAGACAGAAAACAGTAAATAAACTAGAAAATAAGCTAAAAATAAGCTACTCTACTCCTAAAACTAACTCCATACAAATGAAGATTTCTAGCCCTATTTATAGAAAAGCCATAGGGCTTGGGTGTGTTTCTTCTATGAGAGACTTGAGAGATGCCTTTAATCTTTAATCCAAGCCATCCATTCTAATTTCCTCTCCAAGCCTTCCAATCCTAGCCCTAAAATCTTTGTCCTTGTCCTATCAGCCAATGGGTCTTCTTGGGATTGCCATGGTGGCCTTGTCCGTTTGTGAAGTGGGGTTGAGGTGGGAAAGTGATGGGTTTGTTTTGGGGTGCAGGGGTCGAGGTGACAGAGATGATGAATAGTGATGTTTTGGTTTTGGCAGGAGAAGTTTTAATTGAGTTGGGGTAACGGGGGTTAAGGGAAAAGGGTAATAGGGTTAGTGTTAAGGACTTATGGTGTAATAGTTAGGGACTAACAGTGATAGTCCCCAAGGACTAACAGTGTAAACCCTAGGGTATAATGGTGTAAAAGGTTTTAAAGGTGTTATGGTTAAGGTTAATCGGCTTATATGTTTATAGATTTTGGGCCGGCTTAGTATGGTTTTGGACTTTAGGCTTTATAAGGGCTTAAAAGCTTAAGGCTTATGATTGATGATTAATGGGTTGACCCGGCCCATTAACTTGGGTGCGGGTTGGTCCATGTACACGTCTTTGGCTTTGACTTTAACTTTGACTTTTTGACTTTTTAACTTTTCACACTCTTTCCATTCTCGTGCTCAGTTTTGGCTTCGTTTTTGTCCTTTAGTAAATATCCGTTACCTGCACAGTATACAAAGCAAAACAAACATATATTCGGCATTTTATATCTGTTTTTGGTCATTTAAGCTCGTTTTATTAGGTCAAAGGTATGTGTAATTAAGCACATACCAAAATCCCCCATACTAAACTATTGTCGTGTCTGGGCACATATATACAAACAAAACAAGCCCGCTATATTTGGCATAGTTATGTTTGTTTTTGTCATTTAGGCTCGTTTTAATGTAAAAGAGTGTAATTAATGCACATACCAAAATCCCCATACTAAACTATTGTCGTGCCCTCACGCAATGCCATAAGTAAATGTAACATTCCGTATTTTCAAGTCATTTACAATACTATTTAATTTCACTATTTATTTATTATTATTTTTTTCTCGAACCTTTCGCTTTTATTAATCAATAAGCTAAAACGCGTAAACTGAAAAGATCATACAATTTGAACAGGCATTAAACAATTCAAGTTTATATCTAACAAGTGTTATATGATATTTCGAGGATCATTATTAACTTTGTTCATTTATTTTTAATAACAACGTTAAAATGCTACTAACGTAATAAAACGCGTTTCGGCATTCCCGGAAGTTCTAAAACCTAACTACGTCCTAAACAAATCCACGATATGCCCCAAAACCAAAATAACAAATATATCAAAACCATCACAATATATAACTTAATGCCGAAAATTTGAGGATGAAGACCAAGACTTTTGTTCAAGTTTACATCCTTTTAAATAATATCTAGATATTATAAAGATATTTATGAAATAAATTCTTACACCTTTTACCAACTTGACTTGTTTAACTAAACTAGGGTTAGAAAGTAACCATGGTTAGGTTAAATAAGATATTTTTCCTTCCTATATATAGCATGCATTCCATAAAAAGTATACTTATACAATTTTACTACAAAATTTCATAAATACTGCTCTTCTTTTTCCTCTCCTAACCCACGGCACAATAAGCCTCACATAATCAAACCAACGAAATTTTTCACTATCCATACATCCTTATACATCAATCAAAGATGTATTAAGTCATATTCAAGCCTTGGATCACCATTTGCAAGTATTAAGAAGAAAAAGTAAAGATTAAGGTTTTGGAAACCTAATCTAGGGTTATAAGCTTGAAAGCTTGGTTTTGAATCTAAACACGGGTTTAGAACTTATTCTCATGCTCTTACATCATCAAAAGGTTTTCTTAATACCTTTATACTTTTATTTCTATATTTTTAGGTGTTATATGTTATTTACGGCAAAAATCACCACAAATGACTTTCAATAAGTAAACCTTAGTTTTTATTTGATGTTATCAATTTATACACGTATTCTCATGTCCTAAGTTATAACTATCATGAAAAATAGATCTATAAAGATTTAACTTATGTTTAAGTATAAACATGTTTATATAAAAAATTATGTTTTTGGATGTACTTAATATAAATACAAATAAAGTAAAAGGGTTTAACTTTTGCAATGAAATACAAGGACTAAGGGATGATATTGGACTTTAATATAGAGTTACCACTAATATGTAAAATATGGTTATTAGTTTTTTTAAAGTAAACTACTAAACTAATTAATACATAAAACAAGTTTTAAACACATTTTGGAAATAAATATCTTAGGGGCTGTTTTGTAATTTAAAATTTACATATATGTTTTATGATTTTATAAAATACTACATGTCACAAGGGATCGATGGGTCATAAAGAACTCGAAAAACCGATTAATAACGAAGAAGATACGCCATTTACAAGTTTAAGATAAGTTAAAACTTTTATAAACCAAATTTTTTAGAAAAATACTATCACCACAGAAACTTATACTTTATAAACATCCATAATATGATAAAACTTTTAATTACGAGAACGTGTTCGAAAGAATCACTAAAAACGGAGCTATAACGAATAAGATACGGCTAAAACGGGTTTTACGTTAATTAAAACTAAAAATGAGTAAAATAGCTGTCGAGGAACATAAAAAACACTATTCATCGCAGAATATCAAAAACTTGAAAATGTTTATATTTTTGATCACTCGTCTTACTACCGAAGACGTGGGCATAAGAAACACGGCACCGACTTAAAACGACCAAATAGGTCATTATTAAACGAAAAGTATATTTATAAACGTTGCCACTTTATAAATATTATATTACTAAAACGTCTAGTCGGTGATTTATGCTAATATAGAATATTACGTGGTTATCATAGTGCCTATTAATACTAGGGAGTTGTTCATAATGAGGCCTCTTCGGATGCGTATCGACGAGTGTTGGATTACGATTTAAAGTGGTCCGAAATCCTCGTACGTCCATTCATGACCTCTTTAATTATGATAGCCCGAACGATAGTGCGATATAACAACTAACTGATTATATTCAATGTTATTAATAAAAGTAACTTGGTACTAATGCGACCCATATTCCTTAGGTTTGCTTTCGGATATTTCCGTGATACATTTTCTGCCATTTACCTGATTATTTCATCACTTCACTTCTAAGGTGAGATTCATAGCCTCGCTTGTACTTATTTACATGCTTTATAAACCCGCGAGAGGGATACATGCTTGGTTACAAACTCTTTTACAACCTCGTTTAACTATAACCATGTGATTACTTTCAATACTTTGTGAGTTCATAGTGCTCGCATTTTCAATCTTATCAATGTTTTTTATAAACCCGCGAGGGGAATATCATGCTCTTTTACAAACATATATTTTACTAACAGTACAATTAACCTTTCAATATTTTATGAGTTCATAGCCCCCATTTTACCACTAATGGTTTTTTATACAATCTCTTACGGGGTGAATTACATTGCTTGTTTTTACTATTGTACACAAGTGATTTCTAATGTTTTTCATGTTTTAAACTGTATGCATCCAGAGTACTGCCTGAATATTATTGCCTAAGTTACCACATTGCCATTTAAGTCCCTACCATATCATGAACCGTCAATTGCTATTGTAGTGAGCGCGAGTGTTGTGGATAGATCTATCGGGACTGACAATCCCCACCTGAAATTTCTGGTCACAAGTTGACCATGGTGCATTAACATTGAGAAGTACTGTTTAGGTTGGTTGGCAAGCTATCCTATACAGTTGTGGCACAAACTAGTTAAGGCTTCCGGTTCATGATCTTAGTGCAATAAATCAAAGTGTTGGACATGAGAATGTGTTATCTCTTGTCTACTTACCTTTTTGGACTATGAATACGTACATAGTCAGCTATTACTTGTTATGGACTTACGGAAACGTACTTAGTCCACCATTTACTTCGATCTTGTTGGTCCACTCACTAAACATTACTAGATTTATTAAATCTCTACTGATATTCGAAATAACTTAATACCGTAACGCTACTTTTCTTCTCAAATATTTTCTTAAATATTTACAATAACAATATTTAACTATCCTATAATTCACCAACTTATGTTGACCGTTTTTTTTGCATGTTTTTCTCATTATTATTTGCGCTATGGAGCATTGGGAGCATTCGAGTCGCGCGGATATATTTTTGAACGCATAATAATTTGAGTACCATTAAATAATTTGTAAACTCTGATTTTAATATAACGAATGTGAAATTTATTTAAACGTCTCTTTTGAGGTCGTTTTCCGTGACTTGTGTTTTGTACTATGAAGTAGCACCCCATTGTTACCATTTCCGCTGCGTTGTACCAGATTTTGGGGGTGTTACAGTAAACACTTTAGAAAACCAAGAATCTCAATCGCCCTCGACTAATTACCTCGAAAAGTAGCTAAGTGTTCATCAAGGGGAATTAAAGAATCATTAGTTTTGAAAAACCCCGTTTTGACCATTTTTAATTATTTACACTTATTACCACACATATTTTTTTATTTTTCCTTTTTCTCATTTTTTTATACTTTCCTTTTTTAAGCAACTAACTAGAATGTTTGGACTTTTGTTATTTTCATAACTTTACGGTCACAGAATAAGAGGCACTTTAATCCTAAAATGCCCAAAAAGATAAATTCATCGTCCCTGATTTTTTACTTGTCCCAAACCAAGCTTAAAAACGAAATCACCATTAAATATAAGTTAAGATGCTAACACTACTCATACTTGTAACTTGTGAAACTTTTTGCTCCCGACAATTTTTATATATTATGTGAGTGTGCTTATTTCGAATTTCAACCATAGATCAACCTTTTTAAGAAAATTACAATATCTCTATGCTTCACGTTTCACCCAAGAATTATGATTTTGAAGGCGAGATCATTTCATGTAGCGACTTTCTTCTAGGCACATCCCAGCCAAGACCGGCTTAGGTGACCAGGCTTTTAACACCCCATAGAGAATAGTATCGGAATTCACGGACCTTCGGTTTTAAAAACTCTTAGGCTTCCCGTAAAACAATTCATTTAGAAAAACCACAACTTAAAACGAAATAGTCATAGTTCAAAAGCATATATATAAATTTAAGAAAAAAGATTCAAACTTTTATCAGTCTCGGATTATTATTCTTACTATGGGCCTTCTTTTGAAGGCTGCAACATCGGTTGTGAGCCGGCAAGATGCAGCAAACTTTTATCAGTCTCGGATTATTATTCTTACTATGGGCCTTCTTTTGAAGACTGCCACATCGGTTGTGAGCCGGCAAGAGGCAGTAAACTTTTATCAGCCCACAGTTTATATTATTATTATTACCTCATATTTTTTATGCAACATTTATTTATTACGCGGTGTATAGAAAAAATTTCTTTTTAGAAAATTTAAGTATATAGCTGAACTAAGACTAAATAGATTAATGTTATCGACTACATTAGTAAAGCTTCAAATTCAAAAATTGTTGATTTAAGTTTAATTTTCGAAAAGAGCACGTATTATTAGTCCGGTTAGAAGCTTCGGGGAGAAAAAGCCACAAATTACAATTATGAGCTCTTAAGATTTCCAACTAATCCTTGTTTAGCATCCAACTCATAATTAACTCTATCATTTTTCGTTCTTCACAAATTTAAAATCTTTAATAAAAAAGATCCGCGAATGCTTAGTCAAATAAACTAGCTTTGCAAAAGCTAACGTTTATAAAGGTTATGGGACAAAGCTAAGAGCTCAACACGCTCGATCGAGTCAAAATTTATTCTTATTCTACCCAGCAGGAAAGTCAAAAATTATGACAAAACACTTATTTTATTTTTGGAATTTTTTTAATTTTTGCATAAAATCACAATATTTTTTAAAAATTTGGTGGTAAAAACACGATTACGTGAAAACAACGACTGCAGGCACAATCAAATTGATAGACCCCTCATACTAGAACTGAACATTGTCCTCAATGTTTTAAGAAGGGTTTCTATGTAAATCTAAAGCCGTTTATTAAGTATGCTTAAAGATAAACGTTAGTCGATAAGATCAAGGATATCGGATTCCCAAAAGCATTGATTGAAGATCGAGTGAACGATGGACAAAACCACGAGCACGAGGGTCTTCATAATCTGGGGCAATCCTGGACAATAAAACAAAAACCACAAAACACGAGAAAGGAAGAGGCGAGCCTCCTCACAACATACTTATTTATTAATACTACAATTAGGATAAGCATAGGTTGCCACCCACAAAGCGCTTGTTTATTCAAAAGTCACTAAGCTTGACTCGATCCCCCATACTTGAGCTGGTCAAGGAGGATAGAAATGGAGATACAGAACATCCAAGGTAGGAATGTTCCCCCCATAGATCATCATCGGGCTTTCAGAAAAAAGCTGGAAAGCTTTAAAGCTCCGATGAGATAAGAGATGAACTTTGACCTCATTTTCGGATGAAAAAGAAAGCAAAAGTCTAGGCATAAGAACATAATGTTTAGAAATATCACCCACCACTTTGACAGTCAAAAGTCTTGTATCGGGCTCAAAGTAAATTCCATCATCCCGCGGTTTCGCAGGAGGACGAGGGGATGATGGAACATCAAAATGAAATGACTCATTTTCAGGAAGTGAAGGGGAATCATTACTAAGCAATTCTTCAAGGAAAAGGATATCCCCTTCAGAGTCATAGTCATCATTCTCCATGCCTGGTGGCATCGAGTCATCCGGAGTAAGAAAAATATCAATCTCCTTTATAAGAGAGTCACTACCGTCAACGGGGATAGGAGATGGAGAGAAAGATTCGATTACAACATCAGAATTTTTAGAATTAAATTCTTCCGAAGGTCGAGGAGATGAATTATCATACAACAATTTCTCAACAAGACGAGTTTCTTCCTCTAGATCAAAGTCGTCTTTATCAATTTCTGTAGAAATCAAATTGATATGAGCGAGTTCACCGGAGAACTCCTCGAGAAGAGAATCAAACTTAGGAGAAGAAATTATCAAAGTATCTTGATTAAGCAAAGATTCTATAAGATCAGATTCTGTATTAAAGTGATGCGGACCTATCTTAGTAGAAATGATTTCTTTATCAAAAAGAAGGTTTGAATAAATTTTGAAAATTTTCTTCGGAACGTTCTCATCATAAAATGTCTCGTCATCACTAGAGGTAGAATCGTCGTAAGAATCAAAGAGAGGATTAGAAGAAGTCGTAAAATCATCACAAACGGGCACATCACACTCACTTTCAATATCGGATAAATCCTCGGATAAATCATCGGACTCACTTGGGGTTAGGTTAAGGTTCTCAACACTAGACTCATATTCTTCGTCCGATTCCGTTTCCGAAATAGTGTCAAGATGCTCATCCTCCATTATGAGAGAGTCAGTGATCGGTGAGTTGGGTGTGATTGCAGTAAGGGAACTCTTATAAATTTCACTCATATGGACAGAAAACTCATCGTCATCATCATCATCATCGTCGTAGCAAAAAGAAATGAAATGTCACGAAGGATAAGTACTAAGATTAGCCACCTGCTCTAGTTGCTGAAGCTTTTTCTTTTTATTAATTTTAATACTCATTCCATTGAAATTTTCATTAAGCTCATTAATCTTAATCTCAATATCAATCTTCTCATTACGATAATCCTTAATCTGAATTTCATTAATTAAACTTTTCATTTCTTCTAAATACTGCTGCTTCAGATCCTCCATATCTTGGATACTCATTTCTTGAGGAGGTTGATGAATGACGGGAAACTGCAGGGGTTGGAATTGGTCAAAACTGTAAAAAAATAGAATTATAACAAAGATTAGGTTCGTAGAAATTCTGGTTCATCGGTTGACACTGAAAATTCTCATGAGGACCCCCGCAGTTTTCACAACAAGGAAATTGTTGTGGAAAACTTGGTGAAGTTTGTGGAAAATTATTATCAAAGTTTTGATTGAAACACAGGTCCTGATCGTAGACAAACGGAACTTGAGGTGGACAATCGTAACCGTAATGAGCATCGTTCCCACATAACTCACAAGTACACATTTGACAAAATAAATCGTCTAACGAATCTACACACCCGTAACAATAACGTTGTTCGATTTGTGGAGGACTTTGTGAATTTTTTTTACTGGGGTCCTGATTATAGACAAATGGTTCTTGAGGTGTATAACCAAAGTTAGGATTGTCATTAAATGACTCAGCAGAGTGAGTTTGGGGTTGTTGAAGTGAGTTGTAAAAATCTTTGAAATGAGTTGGGTTTGGACAATTATCGAATAATTTTCCATCTTCACCACAACATAAAGAACAAACTTCATCCATAAACTTTCTTCTACACCGATCACAAGTACATTGTCGACAATATAAACCACCAAACGGGGCTCCACACTTAAAACAACATCGTGGGGTGAATGACGACATAAGAATTAAACAAATTCAGATTAAGAAGAATATTTTTAGATTTTTTAAGTATTTTAAACAAGAAAAAATATTTTTGGGACCGATAAATCAAAGGCGTACGTTAGCTCTCTAAATTATTTACAAAGAAGCGGAGGAACGGGTCAGCGCGAAGCGTATTAAAAACCTTTTCCTTTCGGGTCGATGATCGTTGGATCAACCCTCCTTAAACCTCTCTTATATTGACATCACGGTTTCTTTTGTTGTATTTTTTTGGTGTTTTAAATACTTTAGGAAAAGTATTTGTGATTATTTTTATTGTTTATTATAATAGAGAATAAATCCACAAATAAAATGAGAAAATAAAATATTTTTGGTATTTTTATATTTTATATATTCACAAATGAAAACAAAAACTTCACGGGGAAGGGTCTTCAAATCACTAATCTTCAAAAGTAAACACGATAATCGCACACACCTCCCCGGCAGCGGCGCCAAAAATTGATTTCAACTTAATTATACTTATATATATGTATATTTTATATATATATAATAATATATATATATATATATATATATATATATATATATATATAATAAGTATTCCCAAAATATCAATTAATAAGAGTGAGTAAGTATTCCGTAAGGTTTTTAAGAAGGAAGATTACTTTTATCCAAAGTAAAATCCAAAACCTTCCCGAGTCGTGTCCCGACGAGGCGTGAATTGAAAATCGAGGTTAAGTTCGTGATCGAGTGATTGAATGATCAAATTTTTTGAGTTGGGATTCTATTTCTACAAATAATATGCAAAAACAAATAAACACAAGTAAACAATTAAAGCAATTAAAGATTGGACCTAAAAACGTTACCGGGAATCTAAAAAAACGCGACTTAAAACCTAAATTATCAAATTTTAACCCTACAAAAGCAAATTTAATTTTTAAAAGTCCTAAATGATAAAAGAAAATTTTAGAAAAAAGAATTATATTTTTTTGACTTTTATATTTTTTATTATGAATTAAAAACACTTTTAAACTAAAAAATGCATTAAAAATACTAAACTAATTTAGAAAATTCCTAAAAATTCAGGGAAAGTGCTTAAGACAATACTAATCCTATGAAAAATAAAATGGAACTACCAGCTTAATGGAATAAGCTGGAAATAAGCCTAAAAGGGCTTATAGCTTAAACTGGCAAAATGGTGTTAAATTTTAAATGTATCAAACTATGAATGAAAAAGACCCCATGGCAGTTGGTAGTGGAGTGTGTGTTTAAAACGTTTGGGAGTTAAGGTTGAGGTCCCGGGTTCGAAACTGGGGCCTCCCTATACTCCTAAATGTTTTTATTTTTGAAATTTTTTTATGAAAAAGCTTTTAAAGACTAAAATAAGCAACTTTTGTGAAAACACTTTTGCTGAAAACCAGAAATAAGCTAGAAATAAGCTAAAATAGAACTGACAGAATGCTATTTAAGACTTAGACAAAATAAGCTAAAACTGAATTGCTTTTTAAGACTAGTTAGGCTAAAGAAAAACAAAATAAGCTAAAACAGATCCTAGGCTAGACTTAGTAAGGACTTATGACTATAAATAAACTAACACAATAAGCTGAAAAGCAATTAAAAGCACTAAAATACTTTAAGCCTTAAAACAAATTTTTACCACAAACTTCTATAAGCTAAAACTCAAACTAAATAAGCTACCAGATCCTTAAACCTAACCTAATAAGCAAAACTAAGCACAATTAAGCAAATCTAATAGCTCAAACACTTAAATAAGCAAATAAGTAATTTAGCTAAAACACAACTAAAAACAGTCTAAGGAGGCAACTTTAAGCTAATTTTTAAGCTACGAGATCAATAAGCTAGTGTCTAAAAACTCAAAACAGATAAAGCAAATACTATAAGCTATAAGAATAAGCAAAAATTAAGCATTTTGAATAACTAATAAGCTAAATAAAGACTTATGAAAATGGCAGTTTAGGCTAAAAACAAGGTTTTTGGATTATCAAGATTTTGTAAAAGCTCAATACACAAACTGCAGCCCTATTTTTAGATATCTAAATGAGCTTAAAACCTCAAAATAAGCTTAAACAACACAAGCTTATACTCCAATAAGCTTGTGCTATCATTTTTAGAACCTAAAACTAACTTATACTAACCTATAATGATGAATTAAAAAGGCCTTTTAAAACTGTAAAAATGCATACCATATCAGACTAAAACCAAAACTTGTATGAACTAATAAAACAGAACATGGACTCAACTTAGATCAAAATTAATGCATTTGGAGATAATTTTGTTGCACAACAACTTAACTCAACGGCTTATAAACTCATATCCAAATTCAAGTAGATTTAAGAACTTTTCAAACTAACAGACTTGGAATTTACCAACAATAACATTTTTTAAAGATCAATAAACAAATTACAAAACTACTTTCTAAACATGCATTAAAACAAGAATTATGATGAAACCAAAGAGGGTTTTGAAAATACCAAAAATGCACAAACAGTATTAACCTTTGGTTAATACTGCTGTCCCAAACACCCCTTTATAAAACTGTTTTCCAAAATTAAGCTTGAAACAGATTTTGAAATTCATTAAAAATGTAAAACAGCTTAAGCACAATGTATTTTAAAAACATTTAGGCAATTTCCACTAGAAAATAAGCACAGGAACATAAGCATAAGCCAACAAGCAATTTTAAGCACATTATGACAGATTTATGAAAAACATAAACAAAGAAGATTTAAACAAATAGCAAGCATCAATAAGCAATAATCAACATAAATGAGCATAAATAAGCACAGTTAAGCAGAAAATAAGCAGTAAATAAGCAATTGATAAGCAATAAGCACTTTTTAAGCTAAAAATGAAAATGAGAGAGTACCTTGCCCTTTGCTCTAAACAAGGGCAAATAAGCTCTTAATGAGCTGATCTACAAGCTCCAGCTTATCAAAGATAAGCTGGTAAAACCCATAAGCCCTTCCAGAATTGGCTTATCATCCATAAAAGCTCTTTTTGAGTAATTTTTGGTGGATTTTCCTTAAACACTTAACAGTTAATGAAGCTTTTAGTGAAACAGATTAAACAAGAGCTCATTGAGCTTATCAAACCATTTTCAAACATAACGTAACATGAAGTTAAAGAAACACAGGATTTAACGTAAAAACCTCAAACTTTCATTAAACTTTTAAAAAGAGTACAAGACTTGAAAATAAATTACAATAAGCTGAAATAAATTAACATAAGCTGAAAATACAAGGAAAAGTAGATATTAAAAACTAGATAAAAACTACTCTTCTCTGTGTGAAAACACACAATCTTTATAGCCGTTTTAGAAGTCTTTGTGTGTTTCTTGTGTGAGAGAGGCTTCAAAAGCTTTATCATAGCCCTTCAATTTTCTTGTCCTCTAAGTTCTTGAATCACAGCCCTTGATTCTTTGTCCTTGTTCATTAACGAATGAGATAATAGAGGATTGCCAGCGTGTCTTTGTTGGTTTGTGAAGTGGGGTTGAAGTGGGAAAGTGATCGGTTTGTTTTGGGGTGCAGGGGTGACAGGGACAATGAATAGTGTTGGAAGGTTTGGCTGGAAATGGTTTTAGGGTACTGTTCGTTTAATTTGTAACGAGTGTTAGGGAAAAAGGACTAAGGGTGCAAAGGGTTAAGCATTGTAGGGGCTAACATTGTTAGTCCCTAAGGACTAGCATTGTTAGTCCTTAAGGACTAACTGTGTAAACAGTTTAAAGGGTTATGGCTAATGGTTGTTAACTGTTGTTGGGCTTATTTTGGTTTTGGGCCAGATTTAAAATAAATGGATTTGGGCTTTTTATACCAATGGTCTTCTGTTTTATAGCCGGCTTGAGAAAGCTCTAGGTCTTCAAGTTGTACTTTTTATGTGAGGAGGATTTGAGAGTGTTCCCCAAGCCATAAATCATAGCCCTTGATTTTTTTGTGTGCTTCTTTGACTTCATCAGAACCCTTGATTTGATGTCCTTGTCCCATCAGCCAATTAGTCACCTTAGGATTGCCAAGGTAGCTTGTCTTCTTGCAGGGGGGGGGGGGTTAGTTGGGTTTTGTATTTTTTCGGGTTGCAGGGCAAAGGAAAAGGACGGGTGAATAGTATTTAATTTGGCGGGAGAGTTTCATTTGGGGTAACGGGGGTTAAGGGTGTTGGGTAATGGGGTTAATGGTGTTATGTATTAGGGACTAACTGCGTTAGTCCTTAAGGACTAATGGTGTAAAACTTTAGGACCAATGGTCTAATGAGGGTTAAGGGTGTATGGTTAAGTGTAATGGGCTTTTGGTTTAGGCCGGTTACTATGGTTTTGGACTTTAGAGCTTTTTAACTTATAAAGTATATAGAAAAAGGCTTAATGGGCTGACCCGACCTATTAAACGGGGTGTGGATTGGTCCATTTAAGATGCACACGTCTTTAGCTTCAACTTTTCACGCTCTTTCTAATCTCGTCCTCGGTTTTGTCGGTTTTGGCTTCGTTTTTGTCCTTTTGTGAATATCCGTTACCTGCACAATACAAATAGCAAAACACACATATATTTGGCATTTTATGTCCGTTTTGGTCATTTAGGCTCGTTTTTATAGGTAAAAGGTATGTGTAATTAAGCACATACCAGTCATACGCGTTGTCCTACAATGAAATGAAGCACAGGTAGGTGTAGGGGTAGGTGAAACATGAGTAAGTGGATGATCTGGTGACAGTGGTGTGGTGGAATCTGATGAAGCTGATGAATGGGATGAATCAGTCCTAGTACCTGATACGCTCTGGATACGCTATACGTAAATATATATAGTATATAAGGATTATATCAAATAATAGTATAGTAAGTATTTTCCGTCGGGTTTGAGAAACAAACTTTTAACCAAAGTTGTCTCAATAACCTCCCGGGTCGTTTTCCCTCGACGAAGTGTGAATTGAGAATCGGTTAAGTCCGTGAACGCGCGTTTTAAATGGTTTTAAAGATTTTTGATTTGGGTTTTATAAATCCAACTAAATATAAATGACAAGTAGATAAATGCACAAAAACAAGTAAACAAGAAATGAAAATTAAACACTTAAGCATTAAAACGTAAACGGAAATTAAAAAAACACGACAATTAAAACCTAAAAATGATTTTTTAAACTTTTCCTAATCCTAATTATTAACTTGTAAGAAAAAGCTAAGGAAATCCTAAACCGAGGGTACTTAAAGCTTAAAAACGAAGAAAACGAGAACGGGAACGAAATCCCGTTCTTTAAAAAGTGAAATTTCAAAATATTAACCCTACGAAAATAAATTTCAAACCTAAGCCTAGAATATGATAAAAGAAAATTTTGTAAAAAAGAATTTTATTTTTTTGATTATTTTTCTATTTTTTATGATTTTTTAAAGTTTTTAATAAAGAAAAATGATTAAAAATATAAAATGTAACTTTAAAAATCTGGAAAAATTACTAAAAATAGCTTATGATTAACAGAATGCAGGAAAAATATAAAATCCTAAAATTCTAAACTCAATAAGCCGGGAAAAAGCAAATGAGCACTCGAAGTGCTTTTTTATAACAAAACTCAAAAAGGTGTTAAAGTAATTAAAAGTGCACCTTAGGACGTAAAAGTCCCAAGGGCACGTTGGTTAGTGGTGTGTGTGTTGAGGCGTTCATAAAAGGTGAGGAGGGTAGAGGTCCAGGGTTCGAGCCTTGCTCACCCTGGATTTCCCCTCTTTCCTTTTTTTTCAAAAACTTTGAAAAGCAAACTTGTAGAATAGCTAATAATAAGCAAAATTTATAAAAGAAGCTTTTTATGAAAACAAGTAAATAAGCTAAAATTAGCTTAAAACAGACAGAAACACTTTAACTCTTTTTTAACTATTTCTTAAAACACAAGTACACCAATAAGCTAAAATAAGCTCAAACCAGATCAAATAATCTATGGCTACCCTAAAACTACCCTAATAAGCTAAACTGAACTAGAAATAAGCAAAATGGATAAGCCATAAGCTAAAAATAGTCCAATAAGCACTTTAACAAAAACTGTTAACTAAATAGTCCCTTAAGGAAACTTTGAGCTTATTTTTCAATAAGCTAAAGGATCCTTATGGACTTTTGGCTTAGATCAATAAAATCCTAGACCTAAAAGCTACTTAAAACAGCTTTTGAAAACTATTTTGAAAATCAAATGCTTAAGGAAAAAGCTTAATGAAAAAGCTGAAAATTCATTTTACTATACTTTTGGTTATTGAATAAAAAGACAAAAAATAAAATTGCAGATCTGAAACAGGTATTCAAATAAGCTTTTTAAAGTAAAATAAGCCCTAATCTATATAGAATGGCTTAAAATCTATTTGAGCTATAAAAATCAAAACCTAAAAACTACTTTTACCCTCTGAAAATTAAGCTTAAAAATGGCAATTTGTCTATATTTGTTGCTGATACAATTGACATCCATAAGAACCAAAACATAAAATCCTACAAGTGCAGGCTAAGATACTTACTTCTATACTAATTTAACAACAAATTAAGATCAAATAAGGAAATGTAAACAAATAGAAACTAATTGAGCTGAAAATGCATATCTAATGGAAATGATGCTAACAGATTCAAGCTATTACTAACTAAGCTGATTTAAAACTTATTAATATTCAACAAAACCTTTAAACCAGTTCTTAAATCTAAGATATGAGAGATCAAAATTGACTTAAAGAGGTAGAACCACTACCAGTATTAAATTATAGTTAATACTGGTCTTGATCCAAACACCCCTTTAGGAATTTTGTCACCATATTAAGCTTGAGAAACTGATAGATAAGGCTTAACATCTTAAGACCAGATAACAACAAGCTTATAACATAACTAATTAACAGTTTAAGCAAACAAATAAGCCAGATCTAAAAGCTATAATACTATGCTACTATTATGGATTTTTGAAACTATTTTATCACAATGACTTGCAGATTAAGATCTAAACTATCAATTGAACTGAATAAGCATTAAACAACTGAAATAAGCAACATTAAGTAAAACTAAACAATAGTAATAAGCAACAAGCAATAATGAACAAGCAATAAGCAAATAAGCATTTAAACAAGAAACAAAGCTAAAAATGGTAAAAAGAAATGTTTACCTCAACTCCTTACTCAAAACAGGAATGATAAGATCAAATTAAGCTTTAACCTACCCAACTTATTAATAAGCACTACTAAAGACCCATAAGCTCTTCCAAATTTAGCTTATCATCCAAATTAAGCTTAAAATCCAAATTCCTTAATCAATAACCAAGCTCAAATAAGCTTATTATATGTAATGAACCTTTGAGAGAGAAAAGTTGCTTAACACTTAGCTTAACAGCTTATTAGTAACTAATTAAAAACACTTTTGCACATATGAAAAAGAAAGTTTAATAACAAACAGAATTTTATTAAATGAAAAGGAAGATTACATTGCTGAAAAAGAGATTACATAAAATAAATGATAATAAACTGAAAAATTAAGCTAAAAGCTACTCTATACTACTCTAAATTATCCTACTCCTAGTTGATACCTCCTGTGTGAAAATGCTTCTATTTATAACCATAAGATGAAGTTTCTAGGCCTCCCATACGCTCCCCCACTTTTAGTCTTGACTCTTCAATCCTTGTTTGCCCTCCAAGTAATGATCTAAGCCATTCTTTGCCTTACACGTCCCATCCTCCAATTAAATTCGTTGGGATCGCCAATGTGGACTGCCAAATTGTCAGGGGTGTTAGAGGTGAGCTTCTAGAAGGGTGAATTTCACTTTAATGAAATTAATTAGGGCGGGGTAAATTTGGGGAAGACGGGTGAACAGTGAAAACCGTTTTTTCCCGCCCCCTTTTTCTTTATATGTTTTCTTTGTTTGACTCGCATAGTTGACTTGGGCTCGGGAAAGGGTTTTGGGCAATGAATTATGGTTTGGGCTTAGTAAATGGTTAAAAGATTAAGTGGTTTATATACGGGACTTAACGACCGTTAGTTCTTAATTAACAAAGGACTAACAGTGTTATTGATTTTGGACTTTTTGTGCAAATGGATTTAATCATTAAGGGTTGTTTGAATATTTTCAAGGTTTTGTTATTTTGTGAGTTGACCATTGTTGACCAGGGTTGACTTTCGTTGACCATAGCTTGATAATTCCCGGCTTTTGTGCACTTAATCCGTCTCGTGTTTGGCTTTGTCTGTTTTTGCTTTGATTTTTGTCCATTTCTTTATTACCCGTACCTGCACATACACAAACACAAAAACAAGCATATATTTGCCATTTTTACATGTTTTTGGTCTTTTGGGTTCGTTTTACAAGGTAAAAGGTA
The DNA here is from genome assembly GCA_026074375.1 of Tanacetum coccineum. Lineage (NCBI taxonomy): Eukaryota > Viridiplantae > Streptophyta > Magnoliopsida > Asterales > Asteraceae > Tanacetum > Tanacetum coccineum. The sequence goes on from BQNB010001498.1 coordinate 49,779, forward strand.
TGTGTAAAATAGCACATACCAAATTCCCCCATACTAAGGTATTGCCGTGTTCTCACGCAATGCTATAAGTAAGCACTTAGAAAACTAAGAATCTCGATCCCCCATGACTAATTACCTCGAAAAGTAGCTAAGTGTTCATCGAGGTAAATTTAAAGAATCAAGAGTTTAGAGAAGTCCCATTTTTACCATTATTGAAGATATACGCTCATTACCACTAATATTTTTGTTTTTCTCTTTTTCTCATTATTTTTTTTATATTTTAGCAACTAACTAATTTGACTTTCGTTATTTTCATAACCGTTAGGGATCATAGAACAAGATGCATTTCGATCCGAAAATGCCCCCAAAAAGGATAAATTCATTGTTCTCGACTTTTCACTCGCTCCAAACCAAGCTTAAACGAACATCACAAGTTAAACTATCAGTTTAAGAAGCTACCACTACTCCATATTTAGCAACTTGTGACGTTTTCACCTCCCCGCAATTATTATATCTTAGTAAATGGTGCTATTTTTGTATTCAACCATGGATCAACGTTTTGCAAAATTCTATGTTTCACGTTCCACCCGAGAATAATGAGTTTGAAGGCGAGATCATTCTATGTAGCGACTTTTGTCTCGGCACATCCCAACCTTGCGGCTAAGTGACCAGGCTTTTGACACCCCACAGAGACTAGTATTGGGACTCACGGACCTTAGGTTTCAAAAACTCTCAGGTTTCCCGTTTACACATAGCTTATTTAAAAACTTAAAATAGAATAGTCAAAGTTCAAAAGCATATTTAAATTACTAAAAAGAGACTCGAATTTATAATCACCCACTTAACATTAAACATAACATTGATGCAATTGTAACCCTCGACCTTTTAGAAGGCTGCAAACATCGCGGTGTGATCGCGGCAAGATGCATCAAACGTTTATCAGCTCTCGGTTTTTTTTATCTTCATGGGCTTTCTCTATGAAAGGATTAACAATCGATTTGCAGCCGGGCAGATTGCATCAAACTTATTTATTTATCTTCCCACAATTTATATTATTATATTTTTTCATTTTTAATCATTTTTCAATCATATATTATCTAATATATAATATATATTATATTAATATAATATATATATATATAAATATTTCATTCATTTTTTATATGACTTTATATAGAGAAGACTTCTTTTTGAAAAATTCAAGTATAAGTTTGAACTAAGACTAAAATTTTTGCTATATACTACATAAAAATTGTTGATTTAAGTTTAATCTCCAAAAATAGCACGTATGATTAGTCCGGTTAAGAGCTTATGGGAGAAAAAGCCACAAATTACATACATGAGCTCTTAAGATTTTCAAATAATCATTGTTTAGCATCCAACTCATACTTAACTCTATCATTTTTCGTTCTTCGCAAAAATTGCGAACGCTTAGCCTAAAATTTAAAGAACAAGCTAGAGCTCAACACGCTCGATCGAGTCAAAATTTATTCTTATTCTACCCAGCAGGAAAGTAAAATTGTGACAAAACACTTATTTTATTTTTGAAAATTTTTAAAATTTTTCATATTTTTAAAATTTTGGTGGTAAAAACGGGATTACGTGAAAACAACGGCTGCAGGCACAATCAAATCGATAAATCCCCCTATACTAAAACTACACATTGTCCTCAATGTGAGATTCCCCCATACTAATTTCAATACATAATCTTGATATAAAGGGGTCTTTACGCAAATCTAAAGCCGTTTATTAAGTATGCTAAAGATAAACGTTAGTCGATAAGATTTAGGATATCGGATTTCCCCAAACTATTAGCAAGCAAAGGCTAGGAAGCTCAAGTGGACCAGGAAAAAACACCGAACACGAGAGTCTTCAAAAATTTTGGGTCAATCCTATAAAATAAATCACAAGTACAAACAACAAGAATCGGAAGAGTACAAGCCTCCTTGCATCACAATAGAAATAAGAAGGAAGAAAAACGGATAAGCATGGGGTGCCTCCCATGAAGCGCTTTGTTTTTGGTAACCGAGTCACATAGCCTGACTCGGTCCCAGCATTAAGTTGTCCATAGGGAAAGCAAATGGAAAAGCAAATCTCAATCGGGCTTTCATTAATGTTTGGATAAACATTAAAGCACATGAAAGTTACATCCCGATGAGATGCAACCGGCTCTAAGTGGAGATGCCAGGGTCAAAAATGGTGTCTTCACTCCTGGTGGAGAGAAGTAAAGGAGAATCCACAGGGTAGGTGAGATACGGGAGAAAAGTCCGAATGACAAATGTGAAGGAATCGTCAACTTCAACATTTTGAGAAACATTAATCTCACCTCCCCCTGGGTCAAAACATTCATCTTCATTAAGCTCATCAAAATTGTTTATCACGGGTGCATCGAGCTCAATATCGAAGGTAAAACGCTCATACTCAGGAATCGGATCTTCGTAAAGTAAGTCATCAAGAAAAACGGCATCCCCCTCTGAGTCTAAATCACTCTCAATACCCGGAGGTATCGAGTCTTCTGGAACAAGAAATGTATCAACCTCCTCTATAAGAAATTCACTATCTACAACGGGAATAGGAGAAGAGGAGGGATTTTCGAGCACAAAAGGAATAGAAGGAGTGAGTTTTAACGCTTTGATCTTATCAATGAGAAGATTTACATTTAATAATTTCTCACGAAGAATCTCGTCCTCTATTTGAAAAATATCAATATCAATATCTCCTTCTTTTTCTTCATCAAAATCGTCTTTATCACAATCGTTTCCATCAAGAATCAATAAGATCGATTTCACCGATGAACTCCTCGGGAAGAAAATCAATCTTAGGAGATGTGATCGAACTATCTCGTCTAAGCAAAGAGTTAATAAGTCTACATTCGGCATCAAAATAATCACAAGACGGCACATCACAAATATCTTCGGAAATACCCTTAAACTCACTTGGGATTGAGACAAGGTTCTCAACACTAGACTATTCCATTTCCAGAATAGTGTTAAGATGCTCGTCCCCCATACTTAGAGAGTTATCGGGCTCCTCGATCGGTAAGTCTGGTGTGATTGCTTTAGGCTTTCTATATATAACAGTATACTCATCATCATCATTATAGAAGGTCAAACGATTCCAACTTGGACTATTAATAAATTCAGATAGTTCCTTATTAATATTTCACACATCTTCAAGGAGTTTACTCATCAATTCTTGAATATCTTCTTGTTGATAATTCTTGTCCGTAAAAGAATGCTTAATTTCGGAAAATCTCTCATAAGCTACCAATAAAACCTTTGGTATTTCCCCAAAAGGTATACGACTAAACTTCCTTAAGAAGGTTTGAATGGCTTTCATTAAGTCTTCTCTAGCTTGCAACACTTCTTCACTCGTTTCTTTAGGAGAATGATGAATGACGGGATAATGCGGGGGTTGAAATTGGTCAAAACCAGAAGAATTAGAATTAGATAAATTTTGGTTCATCGGTTGACACTGAAAAGTCGAGTGAGGATCCTAGTAGTTCTCACAATAAAGATATTGTTATGGAGAACTTGGTGATGTTTGTGGAAAATTATTATCGAAGTTTTGATCGAAACGCGGGTTCTGATTGTAAACAAACGGAACTTGAGGCGAACAATCGTAATCATAATGAGCATCGTTTCCACATAACTCACAAATATTCGTCTCGTACTGGGGTTATGGAGGGTAGTCAGAAAAATTTTAAGATTCATTGAAAGAATTAGGATTTGGATTATAATCAAATGAATTTCCATCTCTTAAAGCGCAAAATGAACAAAATCCTCCTTTTAACGGGCCTTCACACCCACAATAAGTGACTGGCTTTCCATCACCATAAGTGCAATTTAAACAAGTTCCAAGTAGAAGATTAACACCAAACTGCGGACACGTACATAGCAATACAACTAAGGTAGCACGGAAACCACTTAGCAATCAACGACAATCTGAACCTAAATGCTCGCAAGCATTTTTCATATCATATCACTACACAAAAGTATGCATCACTAAATACGTACGTTCGATATCAACTCATTTTCAAGTGGTCTCACTACTCACACATTCCTTCCCTTTCCCCTAACATAGCTTAAGAAAACTACCCCCATCATTTCATAGCCCATTGTAAATTAAGCATAGTTGATCAGGCAATGCATAATTTAGGAGATAGCATGAATTGCTCGGGCTAATTAACTTTTGCCATGTTCAAGGTTTTAAGAAAATTCTTGTTTGGTTATAGTTGCGTTTTTACAAAATTTCCTTTTTATAAAAACCAGTATTCTCTATAACCTTGGCTCTAATTACCAACCTGTCACACCCCGCCAGTGGCGAAAATACGGAAATGCGACACAATGATTCACATTGCACAAGATACAAGATCATACCGTACATTATTATAGAAGTTTATTTACAAAAGTTTACAATTTTGTAACCTTGGAAAAAGTCAAACAGTTTTCCTTCAATAAACTCCTAAATGTACTCATCTTTGGTCTCAATTACTCCTTATTTACCTTTGCTAACAACACACCTGAAAATGATACTCGAAAACATCAACAATAATGTTGGTGAGCTCGTAGGTTTGACCTTAAACCAAGTTGTTGTGCCAATATCTCAAAAAGTTAGACAATTGTACTATATGACCGTGAATATATGCAATCAATCATAAAACCATGACTTAGCATCCCCGCTAATCATGTACCAAGACTAATCATCCCCGCTAGTCTTATCACCAGTGTGTACCACCGCTCTTAGGGTTGTAACCCCGAATGACATACCAAGATCACATAGCATAGCATACCATCACATATTATTCACATAGCAGTCATAAGCACATTAATTGTCCCAAAAACAAAACCATGTTTCGTACAGTTCAGAAAATAATTCAAAACACATTTGAGTATCATTTTCCCAACGGAAAAGATTTAAAAAAATGGGGCTACGAGAACTCACCTCAATAGATGATAATAACCGCACAGATAATCTCTACACAACGAACCAAACAACCTCAAGATTTAAAAAAATGGGGCTACGAGAACTCACCTCAATAGATGATAATAACCGCACATATAATCTCTACACAATGAACCAAACAACCTCTACTCAACAAACCAAACAATCTCTACTCAACGAACCAAACAATCTCTACTACGCACAACGATACCCGACCACGACCTAACATTTATTTTGCCTTATTAATATTTTGTACAAAATTATCTTATTGTACAAGCGTTAGTCTTTACGCACACAAGATTCTCATTCTCTTTACAAAATCCTTCATTCTCATTACAAACCTTTATTCTTGTTACAAACCTTTATTCTTGTTACAAACGTTTATTCTTGTTACAAAAGTTTTTTCCTTGTTACAAACGTTTTGGGTATTATGGTGGTGTGGTACTTAAGTAAAACAACTCAATGTACTTGGGCTAAGTGCGACATTGTCACCGAATACTTAAAACATATCAATCAACTAAAATGAAACAACTGACAAAAAGGTTTAAGAGAATCCGACGAGAAATAAGTAGGAGTTCAAATATCTAAAATAAATGAATAGATAATTTCACAATGTTAAAGAGTATATATATATAATTTAGTTAAAATGGTGTAGGTGCTTAAAGTTGTTAAAGTGAGAAGTAATAGAAATTGGAAAAATGTCACATTCATTAATTAATTGTGGTCCGTGTACGAGTTGTTGGTTCATGTACGAGTTGTGTTAGAGGTTTTGGTTCGTGTACGAGCAGTTGGTTCGCGATTTTTAATATTATCAGTTTCTTGTGTATCAGTTGTTTATCATAGTTTAATAATTATTTGTTAACTCAGATGTAACTTGTAAGAGTGTATCACTGAACTTGCGAATAAAATATTTATTTCTATTAATTGTCTTTTTTGAAGCAAAACTATGTATCATATGTATCAGCTATAAATGGTTACGTATCAAGTTTTTTAGTGGTTGTACATCAATTTTTATGTATAAGATTTAATGTCATGTATTTACTATTAATTAAATCGCATGTCCATTAGTTGTTAAAATGAGATCAATGGTTAAAATCACTTCTCATTTTAACAACTTTAAGCTACTACACCACAATAACCCTCATATATATATATAATAAAATAAAATATTAATTTTTTTCGTCTCTTTATCGAGCTTAACGGGGTACGTAAAAAAAACTTTATCATCTTTGTATGTCCATGTTCAATCGTTTACTCTTAATATTTATTATTTACAAAATGACCCTTTTGTCCTTTAGTCGAGCTGACACAAAATAATTATTCCACATTATTCCAAAAATTCCAACAATTGCCAAAAGTTTACATTTTAACGCGCTTATCCAAACGTGACCACAAATCGTCCGATTTAAATCATTTTCCACTTCTGTACTTATTATAAATCCATTTATTCGTTTTATTATCCAAATTATCAAATTTTCCTTTATTGTACCTGAAAGCCCAAATGTTAGCCCTTTAACTCTTATAAGTCCAACTTGTCACTTTAAATCAAATTTGAGTCCAACAATATTTGTCAAGTCCTATGTGTCCATATAAATATCCATTTTACTTGTTATTGGGCCTTAGAGTCCATTAAGGTTTTAAACCTTTATATAAGTCAAAAATCCATTATTCACATACTCAAGCCCAAACCAAAATCAAAGACCAATAATAACAACTATATAAAAGTCCAATGTAAACTGAAACCCAATAAGCCACATCCAATGGGCCGAAACCCAATAAACCATAAGCCCGATTATAAGCCGAAACAAATTAAATCATAAGCCTAATAAATAAGCATAAACAAATTGAACCATAATCCCGATAAATAAGCCGAAACCATAATAGGCTATAAGCCCAAAAATATAAGTCGAACCAAATAAGCCAAACTCGAATAAGCCATAAGCCATACATAAGCCGAAACAATCATGAGCTGAAAACCCAAAATAAGCTATAAGCTTTATATACGCAGTATCAAAAATAAGCTATAAGTTCAAAACAAGCCGAGACCGAAACAAGCCCAAACAAAATAAGCTATAACCGAATAAGCCGAGTACTAATAGGCCGAGCCCTTTATTCTTGTCGGACCGAGACTAGCCTAAGCCCAACACGTGGGTCGGTTGGGCCGATCCCAAACCAGACAACCCAAAACCAAATAAGCTTTATCTAGCTTATTATAAAAAGATACAAAAATAAGCCCTAAATAAGCCCTTGCCTCAAAATAAAATTACCACAACGGCCAAAATTTAAAGTGTCAAAACCCTTTTTCTTTTTCCCTTGCTCACGCCGACCCTAAACGCACCCTTTTCATATTTCGTTTTAAAGATTCGATTTTTACAATGATCAACTTGCACAACTAGTATTAAGACACTATAAGAACCATAAAAGTACAACTTAAAACAAAATTTAGAAAAACTTTACCGAACCTTTCCCATCATTTTTAAAAGTGTTTTATCTTTCAAAAATACCACTTGACACTTTTGACTTGCCCAAAGTTTTCACTTCAACGACCGTTATAGTCTTTTACTGAATTTCATGAAAACACCTGTTTTCTGACAACTTCCAAATCACACCTCAACGATTTACGTTTTATCCGACGTTTCACCAACTTCTAAAATCTTCCATTAAATAAGTTCATTCAATCCACCCAAAACTTATAAAACATCTTTTTTACTGTCGTGCCGCTACGCGCTGCGTGATGATTTTTGCCAAACGCGGGATAACTTCCCGGAAAGTACTTAAAACCTCATAACCACTCCAAAACGGGAAGACGAATCAAAAGTGATTCTCTTACGATACTTATGACTCTCCTACAACCCGGTTAAACCGTAACTGTTTCACGTAAAATAGTCAACCGAAGTAAACTTTTTAGCTTTCCCCAAGAAAACTAACAAAATTGAAAGACTCTGATATAAGATCATAATATTTTATAATACTTAACCTAGGAAAAGTTATCGGTTATCACAGTCTAATCCCCTTAAAGGAATTTTACCCCTGAAATTCTACTTAAATTCTCAATCATAATCAATAATAGGAAAATTTCCATTCCTTATCTCGACACACTAGTCCTCTATTAATCTGGTCTCTTCAAGCGGGGTCTCTCTTGATTCCCTTAAAGACCTAACTCTAAGGTTCAGTCCTTATGTTTTCCTTAGGATCCAATCGGATCCATCTCACACAACACGAAAGTCTTTCCTACTAGTCCCCTCTAGTCTTTTGGTTACTCAACCTTGGTCGAGCCGTCAGATATGATCCAGACTACGACATCTCAACAAAATCTTACCACATTTGACATCGTCAAAATCTAATAGCGGTTCTAACTAGCGCGATTGTTGCTACAAGGGTATATGTCTCACATAACCCAACTCACATTTACTTCTTCCAAAACAGTCCATGGTTCACTTACCATCATCTACTCAAACTCTCCCAAGCAAACCCTACTTGGTTGAGTGTTCTAGGTTCCATTTTCCTAGGAAGGCTACGACATTATTCAAAATCTTAACATTCCTTAAAAAGGAAGGTAGTTGGAATTCAAACTTATTCACAACAACTTTATCAAGTCTCCTGTGACCTCACGGTGTTCCACTTAACTACTTAACCTTCTATCGTATCAGTAAAGTCGAGCAACTTGAATATGTTTCAAGCTTATGAATAACACATGGTAACCGTAGTTGCAAGCACTAAGCATATTTATCTATCCAAGATAAAATACGAATACTACTATTCATTACTCTTTCAAAATTTCTGTAAAAATCATCCTCTTACCATAATAACTATGACTTCCACAAGAGTCAACTACCGACTGATACTAATCAGTTCATAGCTATCATAAATCGACTACCTACTTAGATCTGACACTAACTGATGCTACTCGGTTTAGTGTTATAAAAAAATCCAAACCAGTCTTTACACATCCTACTACTCTCTACGATCCCTCTCTTACTATAAAGCAGTAACACGACCTCTCATCTCCTGAAGTTCACGCTTCATAGCGGCCTGCTGCACTAACATGTCATGTATCAATCTATGGTCATCATACCTATCTCGTGACATATCTGCCAACCGGGTGTCAACACGTCCTGCCCATGCCTCCAATGCCAGCACGGGCCTCCACAAAGCTCTAAACGTCACGGCAGTCCTCTCCTTCTCACACTCTAGACTCATGATGAGGTTTCATTTTATACACTTTTTGGGGTCGTTTAACCTCCTAAATCATGCATTTATGCCCAAAATGGGTACTTAATCGTTTCTTTTTAGGTATTCTGCATTTGTAAGGCATTTAGAGGAAATATACGTGACTTGGGCTCATTTAGAGAAGAAACAGACAGACTACGGACCTACACCAACATCTCTCAAGAATTTCTACTCAGAAGCTGGAGACGGTGTCACAGATTACATGTGACGCCTTCACAACCCATCTCAAGATGGCGTCACAAGATCTCTAAACGGCGTCAGAATGTACGACCCATTCCATTATCTAGAATATTCTCTTCATGACGGCGTCATGATTAAAACGCGACGCCGTCACAGCGATTTTTCTATAAATACAAATCTGTTTTTAGGGTTTTAAGTATGTAACTTTAGAGTAAAAGAAAGGGATGAACCCTAGTTCGTTTAGCAGCTGTTAGGGATGATTTTAGGGCCTCAAAACCCTATTGTACTTCCTTCAATTCATATTTTAATCAAGTAAGACTATCTTAATTATTCAATATGTCTTATTATGTGATTCTTATCTGTTCTTACTTTATCTTTAACATGCTTGGCTAAACCTTCTATTGTGTTTATTTATGATTATATGAAACCTAGGATGTAGATCTTAGTGATGTTGCTTCTTGTGATGAATATGCATGTTAGGTCTTAGAAAACCAGCTTTTGTCTGTATCGCTGTTGATATGTCTAGGAAAACATGATTGTGTAGAAAGGATACCATCAAGTAACAGTCTTGATACTACCTTGCCCCTTATATGGTTGATTCACTCTTAATATATTTCAATTGCATTTAATATACTTTTTAGGGCCTTGTAATAGTCTTCATACTACCTTACTTGTGCATTGCCTTAACAGAATATTAAATAGACGGCGGGTTTATGTAATTCGTTCATGACTTAGGAAATAATTACATAGATCATCACAAGTGTGACAAAGCAACAACACTAGGAGAAGCAATCTAGGGAGTAATACATGATTAAATAAACACAATCTTTTATTATATTGTTATCACCAGTAGCTTAGATTATTATTTAGTTTAATAGCTAAAACCAACCAATCTCTCAAATATATGATTTACCTGCTTTCCTATAAACATAAAAATACAAAAAGAATCTTCTCTCACCCTTTAGAATTCTGTTAGATAGTGATCAAAACCTTCCCAACCTATTCCCCTAGAGAACGATAACAACCCTCGAGTCTTGCCTATACTACACTACAATGATTAGGTACACTACGTAGGGAGTTGTAAAACTTCTTGTAGAAGTCCCTTACGACAACCGCAACAAGTTTTAGCACCGCTGCCTGGGGAATAGTTAGGTTTTGATCATAGTTTAGCTTAGTTCTACTTGCTTGAATCCTTTTAAGTAAGATTTAATTTCCGCATATTAGCTTTCTCCTAGTCTATTTGTTCTTTGTGATATCTATTTCGTAACCCATTCTCGTCAACCACCATGGGAGACGAGAATCCTATTCGCACTCTAGGAGACTACTCCAAACCTAGCCACAAGGGCTATAGGAATACCATCGAGCTCCTCTTAGGGATCAATGTGGTACCTCTTCGATCCGACACCATCCGGTTGGTGCAAAACGGATGCTCATTCCATGGACTTCAGTCCGAGGATCCAAACCAACACCTCAAGGATTTCCTAAAACTAGTGGACTCACTTGACCTTGACGGTGAAAACAGTGAAAGAACGCGCTTGTGTTTATTTCAATTTTCCCTTCGCAATCAAGCTAGCAATTGGCTTGAACGTCTTCCAGCAGGATCCATCACCACATGGGAGGATCTTACTACCCGATTCCTTGCTCAATTCTTTCCACTGTGAAGGACCGCAAAACTCCGCAATGATATCCTGATGTTCCAACAACATCATGGAGAATCTCTATCCGAAGCATGGATTCGTTTCGAGGACTTACTACAAAAAGTCCCTCATTATGGCATCGATCGTTGGCTTCAAATCCAAATTTTTTATGATCATGTCTCCTTTCATCTTAAGTGCGAGATTGACCACGCCGCCGGCAGTAAACTCCACAATAAAAATGCCAATGAATCTTGGGAAATCATTAAGAACCTCGCTCTCTACGACCATGAGGGTTGGAATGACACGAAAGAATTCGTCAAACCGGTCAAGGCTATTTCTACACCTCAAGGCATCTTAAAAATTCCTGACCAAAGACTTCTTAAGCTCGAAGACTAGATTAACTTAATACTAAAGGGATCACGACTAACCCTTAGGAGCTCAACACACATCCCTCATGCTTATGCTGATGCAGTCCATTCCAACCCTCGCCCGGAAAGCCATAACAAGCTGTCTAAGCTGAATCCCTTTAATTTCTGTGAACGTACAAATCTAAGCCCTCAACCCCAAGCATTAGGAACTACTTTTAAGGCTCGAGTAAGGGACTACATGGCAGCACACTCCGAAAGAATGGAAAGATTTGAGAACGCCATTTTCAAGCAGCGTGAGGAGATCAACGATAGAATGACTGAAATGTTCGGACTTCTCAAAGAACTCACGACCAGCAGAGTCCCTAAAAAAGTATTGATAAGGGAAGAAGCCAAATTCCCCGTCACCAAGAACATAAACTCTATCTCTCTAGCAAAAGGAGAGGAAGAAAAGAGCGACAAGACGGATGAGACACTCGACAACACTGTAAAACCTACCGTAATAGAAACGGAAATACCTGTCATATCCCGAAAATTTCAGGTCAATATTTTAAACTTTCCGATCATTATTTTTTATTTTTATACGTTAAGTTTGAATCCGACAGTTTACCAGGAAGTTAACCCGCGTAAATCTGAAAAACGCCATCGAACCCGTTCCGACTTTGGATTTTGATTAGTTTAGATATTATATGAGTTATTTTATCTTTTCTAATTGTTTTGTAGTTTACGATCACTGCCAGTATTTATTTTTACGCTTTAACGTTTAAATCACGTTTTTTGCGTTTTTGACTTAACGGAACCTCGGAAACCCGAAATCTTTTTGTGTAAACTTTAGTTATCGTCCATCTCATGTTCATAAGTCAAAAATTTCGTTCACCTCCCCTCCTTGTTGTATATTAGACGCCTAAAACCAAACCAAATGCACCTTAAACCTTGAAATTAAATCAAAGGCATCTTTTCTTGAATATCCCATGCATGTGTATGAAAGTGACACATGAGAGAGTCATTCTCATGCACACTTACCATGCTCTACCAACATGTGAGCTCTTACACTCTTGTAAGACTTATACTAAGACCTTTGACCTTATTTGACTAAGCTTGAGCACTAAATAATGAACCAAGACTCAAAAATGAACCATATGGTCCTTGTGGTTGATGTTCGACCGAGCAAAGGGGTACACACACCTTTGGTGTGTGTTGGTCACTTGTTACAATAAACCATGAAACCCTAGACCCCCCACTTGTCCTATAAATACTAAGCATTTCACACTTTAGGGTTTCGTTCTTTCACATAGTCTCCAAAAATTTCTCTCTTCCCTTCCTTTTGCTCCCTAGCTCACGGCAACAAACACACCCTTTTGGGATTTTCATATCTTTGATTTCTTACACAATCCAAGCATTCTAGGTTCATTTCTAAGAACATCTAAGGTGGTTTGAAGTATTAGTTCTTTGGTTTAAAGGTTTTTCATCAAGATCTAAGTTAGGGTTTTAGGATTTGTTGTTGGGTTTTATAAATCTATTATTTTGGGGTATAGATCTTGTGATTTCTCTACTTGTTCTTCATTCTTGTAAGTGCCTTAAATCTTTCCTTGTGGTTTACTTATGTTCTTTCCTACTAATGCAGAGGCTGTTGCAGATGTAGGTATTAGTGATAGAGTAGTAGCTCACACTGAGGATGATGTAGGTATGGGAGTTGAGATTGCTGCTAGTGATATTAGGGAGGATGATGAGGAGTTTGAGGCAGAGGCGAGTGCGGCAGACACGAGATAGATCGCTGTAGATCCATTGGCTATTGGTGATAGTTCTGAGTCTTCTAGAGGAGGTATTCCTGATCTTGAGGATACCATTTATGATATAGTTCACTACATGTCAGAGGTTCGTATTGATAGGATTACTGAGATTGAGACCACTCAGAGACAGCTGGAGACTAGTAAGTTGGTAGCTAGTGGAGAGAGAGCTAGTTTGGTTAAGAGGAAAAGCATATATGTTGGGTGGAGGAGACGCTAACCCCGATTTAAATGTCGTCAAGGGTACATTTCTTCTCAATAACCATTATGCTTCTATGGTATTTGATTCAAGAGCCGATAGAAGTTTTGTGTCGACTACTTTTAGTACTTTGCTTGATGTAACCCCCGATACCTTAGACGTTAGCTATGCTGTCGAATTAGCCGACCAAAGAATTTTTGAGACTAATACCATACTTAGAGGCTGTACGTTAGGATTGTTAGGTCACCTATTCAATATTGACCTAATGCCGGTAGAACTTGGTAGTTTTGATGTCATCATCGGCATGGATTGGTTAGCGAACCATCATGCGGTGATCGTGTGTGATGAAAAGATTGTGTGAATTCCCTTTGGAGATGAAGTTTTGATAGTTCACGGTGATAGAGACGGCAAAGGAGAGAATTCGAAGTTGAGCATCATATCATGCACTAAAACTCAGAAATATATTAAGAGAGGTTGCCCAAATTTTTCTAGCACAAGTTACGAAGAAGGAAACCGAAAACATGTCGGAGGAGAAGCGACTTGAGGACGTGCCAACTGTATGGGACTTTCCGGAGGTATTCCCAGAGGATTTGCCCGGATTACCACCATCGCGACAAGTTGAATTTCAAATCGACTTGGTCCTAGGTGTTGTACCTGTGGTACGCGCACCGTATAGTTTAGCACCGTCAGAACTGCAAGAATTGTCTACTCAACTGCAAGAACATTCTGACAAGGGATTTATAAGACCGAGTTCCTCACCCTGGGGAGCCCCAGTCTTGTTTGTCAAAAATAAAGATGGATCTTTTTGGATGTGTATCGATTACCGCGAGCTGAACAAGCTGACTGTAAAGAATCAATATCCACTTTCGAGAATCGACGACCTGTTTGGTCAGTTGCAAAGGTCAAGAGTCTACTCTAAGATCGACCTAAGATCTGGTTATCACCAACTCAGAGTTCGGGAGGAAGACATTCCAAAGATAGCGTTTAGAACACGCTACAGTCACTATGAGTTTCAAGTGATGCCGTTCAGACTGACCAAGGCACCAGCGGTATTCATAGATCTGATGAATTGGGTGTGCAAACTGTACTTAGATAATTTTGTGATCGTTTTTATTGATGACATCTTGATCTACTCAAAGAGCAAATAAGAGCACACAGAATACCTTAAGTCAATTTTGGAGTTGCTTAAGGAGGAAAAATTGTACGCCAAGTTTTCAAAGTGTGAATTTTGGCTGTCGAAGGTACAATTTCTTGGTCACATGATTGATAGTGAATGCATTCACGTGGACCCAGCTAAGATTGAGTCAATCAAGGATTGGGCATCACCCAAGACTCCGACAGAGATTTGTCAATTTTAGGGGGGGGGAGGGGGGACTTGCTGGCTATTACGGACAATGTTATCGACGTTTCGCAAAAAAATTGCCTACGCCTATTCGAAGTGACCTTAAAAAGAACGTGAAGTTTGATTAGAGTGAAAAGGCAGAATCTGCATTTCAACTGTTGAAGCAAAAATTGTGTAGTGCACCGATTTTGGCTTTACCCGAAGGTGGTGAAAACTTCGTGGTTTACTGTGATGCTTCTCGTAAAGGATCGGGCGCAGTTTTGATGCAAAAGGAGAAAGTCATAGACTACGCGTCATGCCAACTAGATTCATGAGAGAATTAATCACTACACATGACCTTAGGCTTGTGACGCGGTAGTGTTTGCTCTCTCTATTGTGGGGAACATTATTTGTACGACACAAAATATGTTGTGTTCACTGATCATAAGATTTTGCAACATATTCTAGATCAGAAAGATTTGAAAATGAGACAACGTAGATAGTTGGAGCTGTTGAGCGTCCAACGACTGTGGTTGAGATTCGCTTTTTCGATCGGGATAATAGCGAACGGTGGTGACAGATGGCCTTGAGCCTAAAAGGAACGAATTAAAGGAACGGAATAAGCCACTACGAGTTCGAGCTTTAGTTTTGACGATTGGTCTGAACCTCCCTGTGCAGATCTTAGAAGCTCAGGTTGAGGCGAGAAAGGAGGAGAATTATGGAACAGAAGATCTGTGTGGTATGATTAAGAAGCTTGAGCAACGTGCTGATGGAACGTTATGCTTGAATGGGAGAAGTTGGATACCCTGTTTTGGTGACTTAAGAGAGTTGATTATGAATGAATCGCATAAGTCAAAGTATTCGGTACATCCTGGATCGGACAAGATGTACCAAGATTTAAAGAAGCTGTATTGGTGGCCGAATATGAAGGCTGAGATTGCCACCTACGTCAGTAAATGTTTGACCTGTGCCAAAGTCAAGGCCGAATACCAAAAACCATCCGGTTTGTTGGTTCAACCTGTGATCCCAGTATGGAAGTGGGAAAACATTACTATGGATTTCGTTACTAAGTTACCAAAGACGACATCTGGTCAAGATACAATTTGAGTAATTGTAGACCAACTCACAAAGTCTGCTCATTTCCTACCAATAAAGGAAACCGACTCAATGGAGAAGTTGATGAGACAATACTTGAAGGAAGTAGTCTCGAGGCATGGAGTGCCAGTTTCGATTATTTCTGATCGAGACAGTAAGTTTACATCTCATTTCTGAAAATCATTGAACGAAGCCCTAGGTACTCAATTGGATATGAGTATGGCTTATCACCCGCAGACGGATGGTCAGAGTGAGAGAACCATCCAAACCTTGGAAGACATGTTGCGTGCTTGTGTGATTGATTTTTGGGAAAGGTTGGGATAGACACCTACCTTTGGTGGAATTTTCTTACAACAACAGTTATCACACTAGTATCAAAGCTGCACCGTTTGAAGCTCTTTACGGCAAAAAATGTAGATCGCTAGACTGAGGTTGGAGACGCTCAACTCACTGGTTCGGAAATTGTTCATGAAACAATTGAGAAGATCATCTACATCAAGAAGCGTATTCAAGATGCACGAGATAGACAGAAGAGCTACGCCGATAGGAGACGTAAGAAATTGGAATTTGAGGTTGGAGATAAGGTCATGTTGAAAGTGTCGCCATGGAAAGGGGTAATACATTTTGGCAAACAGAGGAAGCTGAACCCTCGCTATATTGGACCTTTTAAGATTCTTTCTAAAGTGGGAACACTTGCTTATCGACTTGAACTCCTAGATCAATTGAGCCGAGTTCATAGCACTTTTCATGTTTCCAATTTAAAGAAGTGTTTCGTAGACGAACCACTAGCTATTCCGTTGGATGAGATCCAGATTGATGACAAGCTTAATTTCATTAAAGAACCAGTTGAAATTATGGATCGAGAAGTTAAACGGCTAAAGCAAAGCCGTATTCCAATCATGAAGGTCCGTTGGAATTCGAGACGAGGGCCCGAGTTTACTTGGGAGCGCGAGGACCAAATGAAGAAAAAGTACCCTTATCTTTTTGTTAACCCTTAGACCACATCTTAAGCTTTGAGGAAAAAACTATTTTAACAGGGGAAGAATGTCACACCCTGAAAATTTCAGGTCAATATTTTAAACTTTTCTGATCATTATTTTTTATTTTTATACGTTACATTTGAATCCGGCAGTTTACCGGGAAGTTAACCCGCGTAGATCTGAAAAACATCATCGGACGCGTTCCGACTTCGGATTTTAATTAGTTTAGATATTATATGAGTTATTTTATCTTTTCTAAGTGTTTCGTAGTTTACGATCACTACCGGTATTTATTTTTACGCTTTAACGTTTAAATAGCGTTTTTGACCTAACAGAACCCCGGAAACCCAAAATCTTTTCGTGTAAACTTTAGTTATCATCCATATCATGTTTATAAGTCAAAATTTTCGTTCACCTCCCCTCCTTGTTGTATATTTGACGCCTAAAACCAAACCAAATGGACCTTAAACCTTGAAATTAAATCAAAGGCATTTTTTCTTGAATATCCCATGCATGTGTATGAAAGTGACACATGAGAGAGTCATTCTCATGCACACTTACCATGCTCTACCAACATGTGAGCTCTTACACTCTTGTAAGACTTATACTAAGACCTTTGACCTTATTTGACTAATCTTGAGCACTAAATAATGAACCAAGACTCAAAACTGAAACATATGGTCCTTGTGGTTGATGTTCGGCCAAGCAAAGGGGTACACACACCTTTGGTGTGTGTTGGTCACTTGTTACAATAAACAATGAAACCCTAGACCCCCCTTTTGTCCTATAAATACTAAGCATTTCACACTTTAGGGTTTCATTCTTTCACATAGTCTCCAAAAATTTCTCTCTTCCAAAATTTTTGAAACCTTGGTGTTGTGTTGGTCACATGTACGACTCTATCACAGCCGTCCCGGAACCCTAAAACGTTGACCTATAGAATACAAGCAACATCCTGAACATTAGGGAAAGGTCTCATTTCAACCAGCTCTAAAATCTTATCTCCGTATCTTCTTTCACCTCTTTTGCCATAGACACAAACAAACATCCTTATAAGGTTTCTTTTCTCTTTCTGATTGTTCGTCAAGATCCAATATCTAAGTTGACTTATCTTTTCTAGATAAAAACCTAATGTGATTTACAAGTTTTTGTTCTTTCCTTCCAAGTTTTTTCTCTTTTCTTCAAGATCTAAACTAGGTGATCAAGAATTTGTTGTGTTGTTTGGTTTTATAGACTAGTAATTGGGTGGTTTAAGTATCTTATGATTTCTTTCTCACTTGTTCTATATATTAAATTTTAATATTTAATTTCCTAGTAAGTGCCTTGATCTTTATTCCTGTGTTTAACTTAATTCTTTACTATCTTTTTCATATTTGTACAAGTGTTTGATTCAAAAAAACCATGAATTATATACAAATATCCATAATGTTTATGTTATAATTTTTTTTTGAAGTAGAATTAAAACAATGAAATAATAAATTTACAAAAATTTATAAAAAATAAGAATTGTTTACACAAGAAAATTTATCTGATCTACTAATATGTGTTTCACTATTTAAATATTATGTTTTGGTTTGAGATGAAGTTGAAATGAGAAGATGCAAATAAATAGAAAAATAAAAAGGATTTTATGTTAGTTACTTACAGTGTGGTTTTATAGTTGAGGATGTAGTTTGTTGAATTGGAGATTAGGCTAGAATTAATCCACTAATTGTGAAGTTGGGGTGAGATTGTTGGAAACGATTTTTCGAGCGAAAAATTATGTCTTTGATACCCAAAAAGGGTTTTAGGAGGTTTAGAAAGAGGTGAGCGACTTAATTTTGAAAAAAAAAATTCCTTTTTCATTAGCGTAAAAGAAAAGTATTTCTGGAGAGCCTCAAGTTTCGAAAAGGATAGTTTTTTTTCATATAATCGCACATTTAAATTGGACTTAAAAAACAGCCATTTATAAGCCAAAAATAAAACTTGAAACAATTTTTTTGGTAAAACCAACCCATGAATAGTTGCTGATGTAATAGGTAAAAATGGTTTTTTCGTTTTTTTCGGCACAATTTTTCGAGATATTTTGTGAAGCTTTTAAAACACCCTAAAAGAAATTGTAAAACACTCAAGCGATAACATATAGTAACACATATATTTTGATTAATATCATTTTAAAAAGTCGTGTAACTGACGTTAATAATATTATAAAGGAAAAATAAAAAACGTTAAAGTTATACTAAAAAAAACTAACTATCAACAAGCAATTTGGTGAATTTTTTTTAGGCACAAAAATGGCCACGAAAAATGGAAGTTAAAACTTAGATGATCTTTAATAGGTGTCTTAAGTTTGCACATTAAAAAAGAGGGAAATAATGGACAGAATAAAGGAAACCTTATAAAACGGACGCTAATAAATCCGCGACGCCAACATATATGTGATGATAATAACTACCCTCAACACTAAAAACCTTCCTAAAGCATAGACAACTGTTTAACACAAATACTAAAATAAGTACTTTTATTTATTGTTTTTTAAAGCCCCGAGAACTTAAATAATTAAATAGAGGAACAGACTTAGAAGTTAAGTGATTAAGGTTAGTTAGTGTGTTTTGAAAATATGGAAACTTAATAAATATAGGGGACGGTATTAACGTCTTGAAACTAAAAACTTTCCTAAAATAGAAACTTACTAAAAATAGTAATTTTTGGTTAAACGCCGAAACTTAACGAAAAACTATATGATTTTATTTCGTCATGATTTGATAATCAAAACAAAGCAAACACACATGGCTATATCTTGATTGTTGTGCTTTGACGTAGCACCCCATTGTTACCATTCCGCTGCATACCAGAATTTGGGGGTGTTACAAATGTCTTTTGGTGATGAACATATTGTGCAATTCTTGGCATACTTTCTGTGTTTTTGAGACGCGTTATTATTCTAGGTCGCGGCTAGATTTGTATATCATCTTTTACTTGCGTGATTATCATTTGCTTATCTTGCTAAGGTGAGTTCATAGCCCCATATTTTACTACTTTCACTTTACTATTTTGGGGTGAGAAACATTGCTTGTTTTTAAATTATGGACACAGTTACTTTACGTTTCCTTTTTACTGATTACGTGTTGCCTAAGTAGCGAATAGACCACTAATGCCCGAATTTTCATGAACCGTCAATTGTTTAACCGACTGTACTGGTTAAGTAAGTGCGAATATTGTAAATAGATCTATTGGGAGTAATTATCCCTATCTGGGTAAGTAGCCCTTACTAGATTCGGAGGTCCCGAATAAACGGATATATACCATGTTGGATTGTCAATAGGTGATCTTGTTCAGATACCTTTAGGGCGAGTAATTCTATTTGGCATATAAAATGCTTCCTTTTAAATTAAGCTTCGGTGTCATGAGCTTAGCGCAAACGTAAATTTCTTTTTATGTGAAGTTGTATATGGTATAACTGTCACATGCGTACTGTGAACTTGTGGTCCATTTTTAATACTAAATTCAAACCTATGAATTCACCAACTTTATGTTGACGTTTTGGCATGTTTTTCTCAGGTGCTTAGCTTTGGATGTCTTTGCTTGCTTTATGGTGTTGCCATGCCTTGGGCTGATTTTCAAGACTTATTAATATCTATGTTAACATCGTTGTTAAACTTTAAAACCTTTTATTCGCTTCCGCATATTATCTTTGAACTTATGTAAAACCTTAACTATTTTAAATTAATGCAACGATGTTGGATTTTCAAACGTACCCTTAGAGGTCGTTCTTTGTATCTTGTGTGATGTATATTATGACGTCACGCCCCCAGACACGTGTTTCCGTCCAGGCCCCGTTTGGGGGTGTGACAACTCCAAACCAATTCCAAACACCTAATTATATGTCGTGGAGTTCATGTCCACGTTTTTCGTACATGAACCAAATGAATGACATGTTTAACACTAACGAACCCTTGAGATATTGGGACCAAATGATTGAGTTGTTATGTTCTTTAGGTATGCTTGAAAGCGGGCTTGGAACCGTATGAATGGATCAAAGATACCGGTTGTTCCAAACACATGACGGGGAACAAAAGTCTTTTCTCAACATACCAAGCTTACGGCAGAGGTACCGTTAGCTTTGGTAGCAACTTGAAAGGAAAGATCATCGGTAAAGGTAATATTATCAATGACTCACTCACTATAGAAAATGTAGATCACGTAGATAACTTAGTGTTTAACTTACTAAGTATAGGTTAAATATGTGATAAAAAGTTCAAAGTTTTATTTAGTGAAACCGGTAGCAAAATCCTAAAAGATGGTATAACCATATGTAGATGCATTAGAAAAAAATAGTATTTATTTAATGAAGATCAAAAAATTGCCTAGAGATAAACCTTGTTTAACCACTATAGATGATAACTCAACCCTTTAGCATAGGAGATTAGGACATGCTAATATTATACTAATCCAATCATTATCATCTAAAGAACTTGTTAGGAATTTGCCTACTTTAAAATTCGACCAACACTTTTGTGATGCTTGCAAAATTGGCACACAATTTCATAATAGCCATAAGGCTAAAAACATGGTGTCAAATCTAGGTGTCTAGAAATTTTGCATATGGATTTATTTTGTCAGTCCGCTATACAAAGTTACGTAGGTAACTTCTATACTTTGGTTATAGTAGCCGATTATTCAAGATACACTTGGACTGAATTTTTGAAAATTAAAATGAAGCCTTTGACCAATTTGAAATCCTGAGTAAGAAAATCCAAAACCAACAAGGTTGTCACATTGTGTCAATCCGTACGAATCATGGTTGAGAATTTGATAATAATACACACCTTTACCAAAAGTTTTTCACTATTTCAAATAGTTTTTGAAAGGCTTTTAACCATTGCAATTAATAGCTTTTCCAAAAGCTTTTTAAAATGACTTCTAATCTAGCAAGCGGTTGAGGCTTTGTACTATTTTTATATTTTAGTCAAATTATATCGATTTACTCATCTTGCTATTTCATTTGCTCTTCACAAAAGCCTTTTTAAATGCTTTTACCGCTGGAGAATATTCATAATAAAAGTTTTTTGATATGCAAAAATTAATGAAAAATACAAGGTGTACTTACATAAAGTTGTTTTTGTGGTTTTAGCATAAGTCAATATAATCTATTATATAATTAAATATATAATTATAATTTAAACTAATAACTTTTTCTAGATCCACACTTAAATTAATGCTAATATACATCATCAGCGCTAATTGCTTGTAACCGTCTAGCTAGTGTGAAATTTAATCATAAATTTGCTTGTAACCGTCTAACTAGTGTGAAATTGAATCATAAATTTGAATATTTTGTTTTATGTAGTCGGGCGAGGATTAGAGGATTCTTTAACTAATACTACGACTACGAATATAACAAAATATATTAAGATCTCTGTTAGAGCATCTCCAAAGCACAAAACAAGTAATAGCTTTTCACTATTCTAAAAAGTCATTTAAGAGGGTTTTTAAGCATTGCACTAAAAGTTTTTGCAAAACTTTTTAGAATGACTTGCCAAATTACAAGTCATTCTTCAAAGTCTTTGTTATTAAGTGTAGTATACGTTAAATACCATAAATACAAAAAGTCATTGAAGACTTTTTGCATCGTGGTTGCTCTTAGCTACCCAGTACCCAAACTGGACATGATTTACACATCTACACATCTTGTCGTGTCCTCTAGAAGTGTGAAATGGGTTTTTAAGTATGATGCAATGGTCAAATTTTGTAGTTATATGAGCCTATTTTAACTTTTTCTCTACTCTATGTTTTGTATCTACACGAGCCAAATTGTCGATCAAACGGACAAGATAAATGAGGTTTCTTTTGAAACATAATTTTGTTGACGATAGTGTATAGTTTTATACATAGAAAAGTTATTTGCGTATTTGGTAGACATAAAATACCCATATTACCATATATGTTAATATATATTTTTACTTAATTATGTTATAGTTGACAAGTTGAGTTACTTATGTATTTTTACAGTAAAATTGCAGATTTTATGTCATGTGCAAAAGTTATGTACAATTCATGTTTTGAGTTGTATAAAGGGGTGATTTTCATAACATCCATACTTTCATAATCAGTTTGCGTAACACCCGTACTTTTGAACAAATTTTGATTAAAACAGAATAATTGTTTTTGAATCTTAATTCAAGAACTACAATATCTCTCAAACAACAAGATCACAAGATGTTGATCTTAATCAACACACTAGAATCAAAAGACTAGTTACCCTAACTACTCTGTTGTAACTCTATTATCTAAATTGATAATAGTTCAATACAATAACAAAACAACAACTGAACAAGAGATCAAATACAAATCTTAGAGAGAGAGGAGCGCTTTTAGAGAGAGAAAGAGTTTAGGGTTATGAACAAATCATAACCCATATCCTAGCTTTTATACTCAGCTTAGGAATTGACCACTTAGTAGAAATCACCCTTCAACTCTACACAGCTTGTCAACTTCAACTAATAACTTCTCAAAGCTATATATGAAATATAGAAAATGACACAATAAGCCCTTGTAATATTAGTTCCAGAATTAGATTAATCTTAACACCCTCCCTTAATTTTATTCTGGAACATATCAATAAGCTCCATTTTAAAACACAACAGATTATGTTGTTTTGTATCCAATCCCTTTGTTAGAAGATATGCAATTTGATTTGCAGTTTCTATCTTAACAGTTTATATTACCTCAACAACAATTTTTTCCCTTACAAAATGTAAGTCAATCTCAAGATGTTTAGTTCTTTCATGAAAGATGGGATTGGTAGTAGTTTTGATTGCTGAATTATTGTCACAAAACAATTTTACAGGTAAAGATTTGAGCACTTTAAATCTTTTAAGATTTTAAGAATCCAAATAACTTCAGAATTCACAAAAGCAAGAGCCCTATACTCTGCTTCTGTGGATGATTTTGAAATAGTGTTTTGTTTTTTACTTTTTCAAAACACCATAGACCCACACATAAACACACAATAACCAGTTATAGATCTTCTTGTATCAGTACACCTTGTCCAGTCTGCATCTGAGTTGCTTTAAGGTCAATACCAGATGCACACCCTTTAATCACATTTATACCCTTACCAGGAGAACTTTTCAAATACCTGATTACCTTTAAAGTAGTTTTCAGATGACTTTTGAGAGGACTATGCATAAATTGACTAAGACAAGAAACTGTATATGCAATGTCAGGTCTAGTAGTGGTCAAGTAAATCAATTTACCAATAAGCTTTTGATACTCAGTGACATTCTCAATTAATGGATCAGTTTCACTTGGTTCACTAGTCAAAGAAATATTCGGCTGCATAGGAATATAAGATAGTTTACCAGCAAGTAGACCAAATTCATCAATAAGTTCAAGGCAATATTTTCTTTGATTCAAGCAAACACCATTGGAAGTATCTAAGACTTCAATTCCTAGGAAATACTTTAACTTCCCTAAGTCTTTGAATTTTGTTTTGAGAAACTATTTAACCTTATTAATTTCAGGCAAACTATTTCCAGTTATGATGATATCATCAACATATACTAGTAAAGCAATAAAAACATCATCACAAGATTTAGTGAACAAACTATAATCACTTTTACTCTGCACAAAATCATTTTCAAGTAAAGCAGAAGTAAGTTTAGCATTTCACTGCCCAGCATGTTAAGTGAACGGTGTTATGGGTGTATCTTCAAACCATAAAAAGACTGTAATTTCAATTGCACACTTTAGTCTCATCAACAGAAAAATAACCAGGAGGCAAAGTCATATAAACAGTTTCATTCAACTCACCATATAAGAAGGCATTATTAATATCCATTTGAAATAAAGACCAACCACTTTGCACAGCAAGATTGATTAAGCATCTACCAGTAACAATCTTAACCACAAGAGAAAAAATTTCATGAAAATCTATTCCCTCCCTTTGATTGAAATCTTTTGCAACCAATCTAGCTTTAAATCTCTCAATCTCACCACCAGACTTATATTTTATCTTAAAGACCCACTTAGAACCAATTGCTTTTCTCCCAACTAGGAGATCAGCAAGCTCCTAAGTATTATTTCTATACAGAGCATCTCCATCTCAACATTCATAGCATCGACCTAATGCTTATGCTGAGATGCTTCTAAATAAGTCTTAGGTTCAAATCCCTTATTAAGCACTAGCAGGGTACCCGCGCAATGCGACAGCGGGCACCCGGTGGCTAATTTTGTGGCGAGCAAATGTTTTTTCTAACAGTAACTTTACGAATGAATGACAACTTTTAATTATAATAACTATAAGCTACAGAAATGCAAACTATTTTATATACAAATAAACAATAGGTCCCAATTAAAGTGATTAAAGTTTAGTCGCAAATAAATTAACAATGACGAACTGAATGACCGGAAAAAAACAAAAAGAAAATGATTTGAGTCCGGCATGATTAACTTGTTATTCCTTTTCTAACCGGTCCTTCCGTTTCGTTTTCGAACAGCTTTTATTGGCTAAGCGAACCCGTGGCGACTCCGGTTCCCGGATGACCTTGTTGGTTCGGTCTGATTTTCAAAACCATATGAACCATCAACTTGACATATAACTTGTATGAAGCTTTGTGGGTTTTATTTTTTACAATATGTATAATAAAATGTATTTTTCATTTTAAGTGTGTTTTAAAAATAACATTAATTAGTGTAATGCATTAGTTTATACTTGTACTATATGTTTTGTCATGTGTATTGCTTAAATTTAAGGTTTAAGAGATATTTAATGGATGAAAGGGTTTTATCTTAAGCTTTATAAGTATTACTTAAAATTAAGTTTTGCACATTTAAAATTATATCATAAGCTTTATAAGTTGTATTACATAAATGTTTTATGCATCAATCGAAGAAAGATGATCATTCTTATATTATTAGTAGTATAGATATAGATGCATTAAAAAAAATTCAAAACTGCATTCGTATGTTCATCATATTTTTTAGGCAAAGTTGAATAACAAATTAAAGCGTTTTTTTGACACATTTGACTTTGTGGCTAAAAAAGTTTGTCCACTGCCATAATAATTTGTAGTTTTGAAAAGTGTTTAAAATCTT
Organism: Tanacetum coccineum; assembly: GCA_026074375.1. NCBI lineage: Eukaryota > Viridiplantae > Streptophyta > Magnoliopsida > Asterales > Asteraceae > Tanacetum > Tanacetum coccineum. The sequence continues at coordinate 75,574 of BQNB010001498.1, forward strand.
TAACTATTTGTCAACTATCATAAAGCGTGTATAAGTTTCAAAAACTTTAATTACCTTTTTATATAAAAGTTTTGTTGATTTAAACATAATTACCTATTGTAGGTTGTCAACTTTAAAATTGGAAAATAAATTTCATCAATTTTTATTGAATATTCATAATGCGACTATTTAATTTATTGGTCAAGTATATAATCAAAAAAATCCAAATCGTTGTTTTTGGAAAGTTAAACAATATACGTTTTTTGTTGATATTGATTTAAGACATTTTTAGAATTTATATAGATACTTATCACACCAAAAAAAGTCAATTCAAATTAGGATCCAACCTAGTTGTTCTTTTGAATGAAAGTTCTTATAATGATTCGAAACTCATAACACCATTGTTTATTTGATTATTTCTTTTGTTTTAGGTTCAATTTTTAATATCGGTTGCTCCTTAGCATGAACGTTTTCTGTTTCGGCTTCATTGTTGTTTTTCTATAACATGATTACATTAGATACAACTAAACTTATATTGATTTTTGGTGTCATCATTTTACTTTACCATGTTATTCACTTCAAATTTGCAGGGCCTCCTAATATCCAAAAGATCCAAAAATTTAACCGCCACCGTTACAAGCTACATGATTGTTGCGGCATTCATAATAGCTCCGGATGGTGAGTGTCTTATTGTCATTGTTAATGTTATCATTTACACTACACCATATAATAAGATCACATGTGTGGTTTTGGATTCATACGACTGTCAACTTTATTATTCATTATCGTTACACTTCATCATTCTGGAAGTTCATGTTTACCATTGCTATATCAAAAGAAAGCACATTAAACCATTACACATCATGATAACAGTTGTTTTATGAGTACTTATAATCTTACTTTAACATTCATGTGGAGAATAGATTATAGGATAAAAACATGATAAATGAAAACTGGTGCAATGTACTCATATCACTATATGACCTTGAGCATGGATACCCAAATTCTACACATTTGTTTAAAGAGAAACCACATTGCATAATATAAACCAGATTTTTTCGAATGCGATAAACATTTCTTAACCATGACACCTGGTTGATACTCGCATATATACCTTTATGCAAATTCTTGAACCTGCCACATGTCTTTCTTTGTTCATATTTACCTATTTCTATTTGACATAATCACGGTTCCGATTATGATCAGCCTCTTAGTGAATGTTTTGTTGATACATCTTATGTGTTAACAGGTACTTAAACATGGAATCACTCATACCTTCTACTCACAGTTAGGAATCTTTTATATTTTGTGATGTTTAATTTGTTTGGTTGAATCTTTCTTATATAGCTTATTTTGTGCTTGAGAAGATGGTTTATTATTTGAGAGAGAAAATGTAATAGTGTTTTTTTTGTTTGTAAATATGAGTTGTAACTGTTAATTGTGGTTGATGAGAGGTTCGGTGGTGGTGGCGTAGCTGTGGGGGTGGAGAGGTCTGGTGGTGGTGGTGGGGATGATGAAGTGTGTTGAAGAGATGAGACTGTATTGTGAGAATGACAATGAAAAGATTGATATTTGGTGGGTATATATGATTTGTAGTTCAGGCGGTTACAACTTTACAATTAATTTTCAGAATGTTTGAACGGGCTGCTACTTTGACTATATTGTTACCTTTTTTTCCAATTGTTACAAATTTATTGCAATATAAGAGTGTTATATTCATTGTGAAAGGCTTTCCCAAAGAAGTAATCTTTTTTACTTAAAATTTTAAGACTTCTAAAAATAGAATGCGCTAAATGCTTTATAAAGAAGTAGAGATAGTGGCGAAACAATAATTCTCTTTACTCAAATGAGAGTAATTAACAAAGTTTTCAAGACCATATTTGACTTTTGAATCAACAACAAAGTCATTGAAATTTCTTGGAAAACAGAAGGCCTAGAAGACCTTCTCAAATTTTAAACATAATTATTAACTTTATTAATTCCTTCTTGAGAATGATCAGGAAAAAAATTACCTTCTGAATTGTTATTATTTTCCTCTAAGGCTGCAAAACTCTCACTCTCACTGGCAGATGCATCTGCATCCTAAAAATGCCCTCCATCATTTTCTTTGGAGGATGCAGAAGGACAACCTGAGTGAGAAGGTGAATTGCCATGCCTGTTAGGGTTGGGGTTCCTTCTCTCCTCATCATTGGGCATATCAAGAAGGTCCTCAAGTGTATTAGTGTTGAAAAAATTCAAATGATTCACATCTTGAACAAAAGTATCAATTTTAGTAGATATATTTTGTTTAAAAGGAAAGACATCCTCAAAAAACTTAACATCCCTAGAATAGATAATCTGTTTATTATCAAGACTCCACAACTTATAACCTTTTTTAAAATTTGAATATCCAACAAGAACATACTTTTCAGACCTACTACCAAATTTGTCATGACTGTTAAGAATAGTGGCATAAGCCAAAGAGCCAAAAGATCTCGAATGTTTGAGAGAAGGATGCTTATTATACACTAGGTCATAAGGGGACTTTCCATTCAGCACAGAAGTAGGCAATATGTTAATCAAATAGATAGCAGTTAGAATACAATCAGTCCACATGTTTAAAGGAATCCATCCCTGAAATAAAAGGGATCTAGCAACATTAAGAAGGTGTTTATGCTTCCTCTCAACAATCCCATTTTGTTGAGGGGTATAGCTACATGAAATCTGATGAATAATACCATTTGATTCACATAAAGCATTAAATTGTTGATTAACAAATTCAGTACTATTTTCACTCCTAAAGACCTTAATGTGCTTTTTAAACTGAGTTTTAATGAAATTATAAAAAACCATTATGTTTTCAAACACTTTAGTTTTGGATTTAAGTAAATAGATCCAGACAACCCTTGAAAAATCATCAACAATACTAGTGACTTTATAAGGTCCCCATAAATCAAGATGAACAAGTTCTCCTAATTCAGTTAACACATGATCACTAAGAGGGAAATGTTCTCTAGTTTGTTTAGCTTTTTGACAAGTATCACACATTAAATCAGACTCTTTGTTGTTAAAATTTAAAGTAGATTTAGATTTTAAAACATCCAGGACTTAGTTAGCAGGATGACCAAGCCTGCAATGCCATGTTTGTTTATCTAAAAAACATACATTATTATTCTTAAAATTCTCAAATTCTATACCTTGATTTCCATCAAAGTAATATAATCCACCAATTTGTTTACAAGTCCCTAGAATTTTTCCTGCCCTCAAATCCTGGTTTAATACATAGCAATGCATTTCATCAAATGCAATAACCAAGTTACTATCTCTAGCAACTTTATGCACACTCATCAAGCTAACACAGTATCCAGGCATGACCAAAACATCATATAAGGTCAAATAATTAGTTAATGGCATATTTCTAATTTTAGTGATAAAAGCCTCAGTCCCATTAGGATGAGAGACTTTAATTTTTCAAGTAAGAAACATCAATGACATTAACAAGATTTTTATCAGTATAGGTCATATGTTGATTAGCACCCGAATCAGTGATTAACCCCTTTGAAACCAGTTTTGAGTGCATTAAACTATTGGAACAAAAGAATTTCTCAAAATTCTTATTAAACAAACTGCTAGAGTTCATATAAATACCTGCCATATTAGCATGAACACCTTTTCCGTTGACAAAGTTTTCTTTGATTAAAGAAATGAGAGTAGCCATTTGTTCATCAAAAAACCAATTAGAAGAACTAGATCCAACAAAGTTATTATTAGAAACATTTTTCCCTTTAAAAATTGATCCAACTTTGTTTTAACCAAAATCAGCAGGGTATCCAATTATCTTAAAGCATCTGTCAATAGTATGACCATTAAATCCACAATTCTCACAAACCAAGGCAGAACCCCCATCAGTTCTTCTATTCCCATTATCATTAGGTCTGTTATCATTAGAAGGTCTAGAGAAACGTGCAGAGGTCTGAGATCTTTGAAGATTCCCTTTGTTAAGAGCATTAACAGTAAATACAGAAGTCAAAAGTCTGAGACCTCTGAGAGGTTCCAGACAGGCTACCAGAGATAACTCTGTGAGATTCCTCATTGGATATTATAGCATAAGCACTCCTAACATCAAGAAGAGCTTCTCTTGAAAGAATAGAACTCCTAATTTTCATATAAGTATCATCAAGACCTATTTAGAACTGCATTAACTTCATTAACTGATTTTGTTTCTTAAAATCATCAGCAGCATGACAAGTACATCTAGGCAACTCAATCAAGGCATCAAATTGTTTCCACAAAGCATTTAACTTATGATAATAATCAACAATAGATGACCCATTTTGACCCAAAGTATGAATTTTATGATGCAAACTAAAAGTCACAGATCCATCTACTTTATCATATGTTTCTTTAAGTTCTTCCCATACATGTTTAGCTCTTTTTGAAAAAATTTGACCAAGAAAAAGTTCCTCAGAAATAGAGTTTAGAATCTACCCCAAAACCACATCATTGACTCTATCCCATTATCTCCCTAAAACTTCATCAGTATTAGACCTTTTACAAGAACCATCAATAAAGCCAGTCTTATTTTTACCATCTAAAGCAAGTAACATAGCACATGACCAAACTTGATAATTCTCAGTCCTTTTTAATTTCATAGAAACAACAGTCAATGCAACAGAGTCATTAGGATGTAAATGAAGATGATTGCTCACATCAAGGCTACTAATCAAAGTAACTTTATTATCATCCCCAACATCAAATTCATCATCAGTATAACCATAAAGAGACATGATTACAAATTAAAATAATACAGAAAGAGAAAATACCCAAAGCAAATAAAGAACAAGAATAAGCTCAAAGAGTTCCTAGGCTTACTTGTCACTTAAGTGGTAGGTCACGGGCAAACAAGCTTATTCTCAAACAAGAAATCAAAATCAACTAAACAATCAACACCTCAATCAAACGCAACTTCTCAATAGTGCATCTACATTTCCTCCAGTAACCTAAGACTAAAATTAAAGTAATATAAAGAGAGAGAAGTGTGTAAGAGAGGGTGTTATAGAGCACGCAATCAGCAAATACCCAGCGGAAAACTTCCTTACTACCCTTTGATTCACTTAGTCAAAGGATAATAAGAACCAAAAATATTTATTCCCCAAAACACCAAACCCTAATTTCAAGAATTAAGGTTTTTTCCTAATTATACCAGAAATTAATCAAGAACACCAATAGTTCAACTGACAACATCCAATTAAACCCAAGAAGCCTTAGAGATCACCTAAACCCTATTTTTCTTAAAAATTAGGCGTTTCTCAAAAAACTTTCAATTAAACTAAAATCTATCAATTAACAATCATTAATTGACCAAAGAACCTTTTTAAGATCAAAACCCTCAAAAAAATTTGAAACCCTAATTTTAAAATCCAGAGCAAGAAGGAAGACCTTGCTCTGATACCATGAACATATTTTGATTAAAACAGAATGATTGTTTTTGAATCTTAATTTAAGAACTATAATATCTCTTAAACAACAAGATCACAAGATGTTGATCTTAATCAACACACTAGAATCAAAACACTAGTTACCCCAGCTACTCTGTTGTAACTCTATTATCTAACTTGATAATAGTTCAATACAATAACAAAACAACAACTGAACAAGAGATCAAATACAGATCTTAAAGAGAGGAGCGCTTTTAGAGGGAGAAAGAGTTTAGGATTATGAACAAATCATAACCCGAAACCCAGCTTTTATACTCAGCTAGGGAATTGACCACTTAGTAGAAATCACCCTTCAACTATACACAACTTGTCAACATCAGCTAATAACTTCTCAAAGCTATATCTGAAATATAGAAAATGACACAATAATCCCATGTAATACTAGTTCCAGAATTAGATTAATCTTAACAACTTTCATAATCAGTTTGCATACTAAGTTATCTCTATGTAATAAGAGAACCCATAAAAAATAGACACTCAAAATTTTATGGAGTTTTCAAGTGAACCATGCTACATATGAACAATAGAGCATTCATCTTGGACTCCAAAAATCAAAATCGAATTCAATTTAGTCAAAATCAATAAAATTTCATTCAATGAATAAAAACATATGTGTTGATTTTGTAAAAAGAAAAAACAAAAAAATATGTGATAATTAATAGAACTTTAGTTTTTAATTTTTAAATAAATCCGGACATAAATATTTTTATGTTTTTTAATAACTTTATACATTTAATAACTCAAAAGATAGGGATATGACTTGTTTACATCTCACTCCCTCGTACTCTTTACACATAAACAGTCGTTCATAATCTTTACACGGCAAGGCGTTAGAAAGAGTCATCTCAGCTTCATTATTTTTAAAAAGTTTCTTTTTTTCTTGTCATCTTTTAACAATAAAAATGGTGTCTCCTTCATCACCTTTTTTTGGATCCTTCATCAAGAAAACAAAGTCACCATTTTGAATAACTTCCCACAAGTCAATATCATTGGACTTAATATAAGTCTCTGATAAAGTGTCATTTTATACACTTTTTCGGGGTCTTTACACCCCATAAATCATGCAAATATACCAGATTACATGCTTATTCGTTTGTTTTCAGGCTTTTAGCACTTAGATGGCTTTTGGAGGAAATGCACGTAACTTGGGCTCATTTGGAGAAGAAACGGACAAGATTACGGACCTACACCAAAAATCTTAAAGATTTATGCATACAGTGCGTGGAGACAGCGTCACAGGCATAAAGCGACGCCGTCATGATCTATATGGTAACGGCGTCAGGAATTTCGCGACGACGTCAGGACGTGGCCGACTTAAAGAGGATCTAGAATCATCTACGTGGCGACGACGTTAGAATTTCTAAGCGATGCCGTCACGTCGATATCTCTATAAATATAAAACCGTTTTAGGGTTATAAGTGTGTAACTTTGTATAAACCTAGAGAGACGAACCCTAGTCATTCTAGCAGCTTTATAGGTCATTTTTAGGGCCTCAAAACCCTATTGTACTATCTTGAATCCAAGTTTTAATCAAGTACGGTTATTTATCATTAATCATTCAATATGTCTATGTGTTGTTTGATTGATTTATCTTCTTGCTTTCTTTATAACATGCGAGGCTAAACCCTCCTTTGTATTTATCTATGATTGCATGAAACTTAGGTTATAGATCCTTTTGATATTGCTTCTTGTTGATGAGTGTGCGCGTTAGGCTTTAGAAAACTAGCTTTTGTCTGTATCACTGTTGACATGTCTAGGGAAATGCGAGTGTGTAGAAAGGATACCATCAGTAACAGTCTTCATACTACCTTACCCATTATATGGTTGATCCCTCTTAAAATATTTCACATGCATTTAATATACTCTTATAAGCCTTGTAATAGTCTTCATACTACCTTACTTGTGTGTTGCCTTAACGGAATATTAAATAGACGACGGGTTCGTGTAATCCGTTCATGACCTAGGAAATACTTACACAGATCATCACAAGTGTGACAAAGCAACGGATCTAGGAGAATCAATCTGAGGAGTAGTGCATGATTAGGTAAATACATTTGTTTATTATAAAGTTATCACAATAGCAAGTTTAGTTATTAGTTAAACAAACCAACCTCTCAAACCATAGATTTACCTGCTTTCATAAAATATAAAAACACAAAAGAATCTTCTCTCAACCCTTAGAATTCTGTTAGACCGTGATCAAGCCTTCCCAACCTATTCCCCTAGAGAACGATAATAACACCTGAGTCTTTCCTATACTATACTACAACGATTAGGTACCCTACCTAGGGAGTTGTAAAACTTATTGTTGAAGTTCTTTATGACCCTCACATCAAGTTTTTGGTGCCGCTGCATGGAGAATAGTTAGGTTTCGATCATAGTTTAACTAAGTTCTACTCACTTGAATCCTTTCAAGTGAGAATTTTAATTCTGTATATCAGCTTTCTCGTAGTCTATGTTTTCTTAGTGTTAATTGTTTCGTAATCCATTCTTTTCAACCACCACGGGAGACACGAATCCTATCTGTACTCTTGGAGATTACTCCAAACCTAGCCATGAGTGCTACATTAATACCATTGAGCTCCCCGTAGGGAACATTATGGTACCTCTTCGATCCGACACCATCCAGTTGGTGCAAAACGGATGCTCATTCCACGAACTTCGGTTCGAGGATCTAAACCAACACTTCAAGGATTTCTTAAAACTTGTGGACTTACTTGACCTTGACGGTGAAAACAGGGAAAGAACGCGCCTGCGTTTATTTCAATTTTCCCTTCGCGATCAAGCTAGAAATTGGCTTGAATGTCTTCCAGCAGGATCCATCACCACATGGGAGGATCTTACTACTCATTTCCTTGCTCAATTCTTTCCACCAGGAAGGACTGCAAAACTCCGTAATGATATCCTTATGTTCCAACAACATCAAAGAGAATCTCTATCTAAAGTATGGACTCGTTTCAAGGACTTACTACAAAAAGTCCCTCATCATGGCATCGATCTTTGGCTACAAGACCAAATTTTTTATGACCATGTCAATCCCGTCACAAGACGAACTAATGACCAATCGGCCGGTGGCAAGCTTCGTGACAGAAATGCCAAAGAATCATGAGCATTATTAGAGGACCTCGCCATCTATAACAACGAAAGTTGGAATGACCCAAGTGATTTCGCTAAGCCGGTCAAGGCAATCTCTCTGCCTCAAGATGTCCCGAGTACATCCGACCGCCGCCTTATCGAGCTCGATAATCAAGTCCAACGCTTGATGGAAGCTCATCTTGCTCCGATTCAACCTACTCAAGTGAACAAAATCACTACCTCATGTGAGTTCTGTAGTGGTCCCTACGACACTCAGTATTGCATAGAAGATCCTGAACAAGCCTTTGTTGAATATGCATCCTCGCGTACCGATGAAGCGGGAGGTAAGTTGTACACTTTGAAACCCGAGCAAAACAATTTTGGTGACACCTATAATCCGTCATGGAAAAGTCACCCAAACCTTAGGTGGAGACAACCCCAAAATTCCCAAAATAATTTTTTCAAACCCACCTAATCGGTTCCAACCCAACGGTTCGATCCCGAACTGTTCCTTGAACAAAAATCCTCGAAGCTTTAAAAACTAATCAAAGCTTGAAGGATTGATGTCCAACTTCATGGCATCTCAAGATGCTAGATTGTCCAAGTTTGAAGCCGATTTCAAACAGCAGCAAAGCGAGATGACCAACAAAATTGACACAGTGTTGAAAGCCATCACCGATCGAATGGCAGGAGCCCTACCTAGCGACACGGTTAAGAACCCAAAACTGAACGTTAACACCACAACTTCAGTTTTGTTTGCTCGTTCTTACCCAACTGAAGACCCACAATGCTCAACCTATATCCATGGTTCGATCAACGCCATCACGATACACCTTAAGCAACAAAGCAACTCCCGTAATAGTAAGGTTGAGGAAAAAGAGCGAGAAAGAGAGGGCGGCCCCGAAGACACCAACACCATTGCATACAATGAAGAACAAAGAGATACGCCACAACTAGAGCGGGAAGACATATCTGCTGTTGATAATTTAGGGCCTAACAGGGATGACGAGGGAATTGAATGGTTAGATGTTGAAGAGCCTCTAGATTTAGTTAACACAAGTGAGGAATCAGTTTATGAATTGTTGATTAAGGAAATGCCTAAATGCTCACTTAATTATGACTTTAAGATAAAAAAGGGTGATCCAAGAAACCTTAAAATTCCTTGCATGATAGGTCATAAATTCACGGCTAACGCATATATTGATGTTGACCTACCCATGAACATCATGTCCTTGGCCTATTATAACTCTATTAGAAAGAATGGATGCGAGTATAGGGGAAGAAATTTTGTAGGATTAGGAAGGGACATGCACGTATTTGTAGGAAATATGAGTTACAACATAGATTTCACCATTTTGGAAAATATTGAGACTAACATCAACCCTAGCTTGTCCCATGTAATCTTTGGACGACCCTTCGTTGAAATCGCCTGCCTAGCTATAAATAGAAAATACGAGTTAATGACTTTCACGGACGAAATTAAAGAGATTACCTTTAAAACACCATATAAGGACCCAGATAGGAGCGAATTGTCTAGCGAGGGTCATGACTTATTACCATCTAGGGTAATACTCAATGAGGATGACTATGATAGAGGATGTAGAAAGCCATCCGACTTGGAATATGGGTTTTATAGGGACACCATTAAACTTGGACCTAAATATTTGACTAGAATGGATGATGAAGGAGAAGTCACGTAAGGACGTGTAACTTCAAGTCTAGCTACAAGACTTGTAAATAAAGAAAAGGGCTTCTTGAGAGCCAACCCAATGTTTATTTTTCTCGCATATTAGGAGTGTCGTGTGTTTTAATCCTTTTCATTTATTCTTTTATGTTTGAATCAATTTTGTAATCATGCTTTATTTGTTTGTAACTTCATCTTATTTACAATCAAAGGTATTTTGCATAAAATAAGTGTAGGGCAAATAACCTGTTTTAGGAACATTTAAACTTTAAATAATGTTTAGATTAAATATTCATCGTCAATATTCGAGTCATATGATTGTAATAAAAATTCAGGTTTTTTGATGCAGTGCTATCTCAGATTAACTATAAAATTAGCGTGCAAAAATTGGGAAATTTCTCATTAAAAATGAAGAAGAATTTTTCACAGTGCATGGAGACGGCGTCGGGATTAACACCCGACGGCGTCGCGTCTCCAGCAATGTAAAAATTTGATTTTTTTCAAGTATTTTTGAAAAATAAAATGTGCAATATTTAAAATTTGTAATTTAGTTGTAAACCTGCATAAACCTATGATTACATCATTGCTCTCATCCTATCTTTACTGCTTTCATAGAGTCAAAACCCTAAACTCTCATTGTATTTATATCTATCCCGCCGATAGGTTATATTTGATGAGAAGAAGCTTGGAAGTTCTTAGGAAATTTCATTTGATGATTCTTGGAGGACGATTTAACCAGTTATCACATGTTTCTTCTCCATTATTGAGCAAACCAGGGGAGTACTAGTTTCTTTTACTTGTTTTCTTTTCCCTTTATTCATTTTTATGGGTACTTCTATAGAACATTGGGGACAATGTTCAACTTAAGTGTAGGGGAGAAAATAAGCCTTAGAAACTATTCCTTCATTTGCTATTTGCTTGTTCCTTAAAATGATGGGCAATATATCAAAAGATAGCATAAAAAGGTAATTTTGACCAAAATTTATTTTTTTTATGACATATACCGATGAAAACCGAGTATTAATAGCGTCTCATGGATAGGAATGTGTATGACTAGCACAAAAACCCTCAAACTTCCAACCTAAAAATGTGAGGTTCGCCTTTAGATCATTAGGAATTCGGGTATCCATTATTGATACCCAAGATAATTTATACCTTTAGCTTTCTCGAGTTAAGGTTCAAATGCAGTCATATGTGTCTATTCCATCATTACGGATGTGTACGTATGGTCTTTGTCGCCTTTTCTGGAGCATTGGTATCGGTATTAAATTATATGAGTGTACCGGTAGTATATTAAATCTAGAACTTGTTTTTGTGATGCATCCTAAGACCGCATAGTAAGTATTAAGATTTGATAGAAAAGAGGCACTAGGATTAACCCATGTTTTAAACCTGTAACTGTTATGATGGTTACATCGATCGTATAACTATCCCACACTCTTGCCATGCAATCATTTTTAGTGCAGGATACCCCTAGTACAACCCTCCGAGCCTATCCTTTTTATGGTTCTTGTAATTTTCTTGTTAAGCCGGACTATTAATGAAGAGCATTGTCACCCTTAAACCAATTGTTACACCCAAATCGCCTTAGCCTACCTTGTATGTACTCACTTTTAGTACATTATTGTTTTAACCCAAATTAATTATTGAGTACATGGTTGCTAAGTCCTTATTCTTGTAAATACAGTTTTGGGACGATTGAGATTCATGGTAGTATTCATCTTATGAAGAATTAGGGAAGAAGTAATTTATTACCCTCAATAGAGCTCAATAAGCTCCATGTTATTTTGATCCAAATCAATTCGGGTCATTAGTTAGATTGTAAATAATCGAGTATGTAAAAGTTCAAGTATAGGGGTGTATCTATGAACCCCATGATGTATTATATGTTTAAGCAATGGCATGGCAAAAGTGTACAAAAAAAATATATATAAAAGAAAAAGAAAGAGATTGGTGTAGAGTTTTGTAGAGTTTGTATATTTTGTCCGAGTCTTTGGCTTAGCAACCAAACCAACGTGTATTCTTATAAATAATTAGCTAACCCTTCCACTCCAAATTCACCTAAAGTCACCACCCAAATGCGTCTCATCCATTTTCGTTAATGTTATCTTACACCTACACCCCACACCCCTTTAAAAGACCTCTTAGATAGTAATGAATAATGCTTGCGCCTAGCAGTGGAGGTTTGATCCTTTACCAAGCCTATGGTAATTTATATGCTATGACAGGAAATGAGTGTTTATTTTCCGTTTCCCCATAGTTGTTATAATTTATTATACACTCGAGAGAAAGAGAGAATCCCAAACACTTATGTGAGGTGCTAGTATATACTTTTTGTGCTTTTAATTACGAGGTCTAGAAGTTTGTGTTGTAAAATACTTTTAAAGAGTTGGTTAAATGACCCTAATATTGCTATTGTCTAGGTAGAAAAGTCTATTTGCTTGAGGACAAGCAAATTCCAAGTGTAGGGGTATTGATGAGGTGTCATTTTATACACTTTTCAGGGTCATTTAACCCCATAAATCATGCAAATATGGCCAGATTACATGCTTAATCGTTTGTATTCAGGATTTTAGCACTTGGATGGCTTTTGAAGGAAATACACATGACTTGGGCTCATTTGGAGAAGAAACGAACAAGATTACAGACCTACACAGAATCTCTTAAAGATTTATGCATACAATGTGTGGAGACGGCGTCACAGGCATAAAGCGACGCCGTCGTGATCTATATGGTGACGGCGTCAGGAATTTCGCGACGGCGTCAGGACGTTGCCGACTTAAAGAGGATCTAAAATCATCTACGTGGCGACGACGTCAAGATTTCTAAGCGACGTCGTCGCGTTGATATCTCTATAAATATAAAACCGTTTTTAGGGTTTTAAGTGTGTAACTTTGTATAAACATAGGGAGACAAACCCTAGTCATTCTAGCACCTTTATAGGTTGTTTTTAGGGCCTCAAAACCCTATTGTACTACCTTGAATCCATCTTTTAATCATTTTTTTTGGCTTTTTCAAGAACTAAATAAGCTAAAAGACCACAATAAGCTAAGGCAAGCTACTATTAAGCTAATACTAACCTAAAGAGCTTAAATGAACAAGAATAAGCAAAAAGAACAGGCCATAAGCTTAGAAATTCAAAAATAAGCACTTATAGAAAGCTAAAAACCAAACAGTCCCTACAGGGATCTTTGAGCTTATTTTAAGATAAGCTCTTGGATCCTTGTGGGGAAATGACTTATTGAAGCTTATTTTACAACTAATAATCTTTCAAAAACAACTTTTGGAATAAGGTTTGAAATCCAATAGCTTATTACAAAAGCATTTAAAAACAGACATAAGACTCAAATCATGCTTAGTTTTACTTTGAAAAAGAAAATGAAAAAGGGCACTTTTGCAGCTTAAATTTAGATGACAAAATAAGCTAGAATTTAAAAACTAATTGAAAACTTGTAAACTATGATATATAAGCTATTTTTATGCTGAAAATTAGAACCTAACACCTATTTTATCCTACTGAAAATGAAGCTAGAAAATGACATTTATGCTTTTTATCACTGCTGATGTAGTTGACATGCATATGCATCAAATGTAACACCCCCAAATTGGGTCGCAGCGGAATATGGGTCCGGGGCGTGTTACTTCATGAATCAACAACACAAGATATATATAGAACGACTAAAAAGTCGTTTGAAAACGATACATTGGATTTATCACAATATTTGTTACATAAGCCCGAAGCTTAACTTGTTCACTTGTTCAAAGTACAAAGATTTCTAGCCCATAGTTATACAAAATGTATTGCGACAAAATCTTTATTGCATGATATCCCAATCAAAACCACCAATGTATCTCTTGTACCTCTTGCTTATTGATCCCCTGAAAAACATTGCTTTAAAACGTCAACAAAAATGTTGGTGAATTCATAGGTTTGATAAATCATATATTGTAGGACCACAAGATTTCCCAAGTGTATGATAATGCAACAAATGCAGACATCATATAAATGTAATTACGTTGCTCTAAGCTCATGACACTGAAGCTCGACGTGTATAATACCAAATTAAAGGCCTACATTGCCCTGTGATGTTCAAACCTGCAACATCCTATAGAAACGACAATGTATACTTTCATACTATGTTCAGTGATAGCTAAACACCGAACGGGTTGTCAAACCCCAATAGATCTATTAATAAATGGCGCTCACGATTCTATGCATTGACAGTTTCATGATCATGGGCCAGGATATGGGTTATCGTACTTAGCCATACGTAATCATAACATAACCTTAACCACTTGGTGTTCCCAATTGTAAAGCATTGCATGTTTTTACAACCCCAAAAACTTTGTAAAAACAAAAGCATGTAAAACGTGGGGCTATGAACTCACCTTGAGTGAGTAATGCCAAGTGTATCACAAATAACGCGCCACGCGAATTGATCAAATGCAACCTAATTAAATTAAGGTCGTATAAGTACCGAGTACTTAATCTAACAACATTGAATATAATCTAATAGTTGTTACATCGTACTATCGTTCGGGCTATCATAATTAAAGAGGTCATGACATGACGTTCGAGGAGTTAGGACACTTTAAATCGTAAATCCAACAACTCGTCGAAACGCCATCCGAAGAGGCCTCATTATGAAACTCCCTAGTAATATAGTACTTTGATAACCACATAATATTCTATATAGCTCAATCACCAACTAATGGTTTTGGAAAAATTGTGTTTAACAAGTTAAAACGTTTATAATTACCGTTTAGTAAAACTGGCGTAACTTTCGCGTTTTAAGCCCGATTCTCGCGTTTCTTATGTCCATCTTTTCGTATTAAGACGGGTTATCGATATTTGACATTTTCATAAATTTTATCCCCTGATGAACAGTAACTTTTACTGTTCATGACAGACATGAGTTTTATAAAATTCGTATTTGTCGTCGTAAAACCCGTAAATGTCGTATTTTATTCGTTATAGCTCCATTTTTAATGATTCTTTCGAGGACTTTCTCGTATTTGAAAGTTCTAAAATATTTTTATGAGGTTTACAAAAATATAACTTTCTGTCATGAATAGTAACTTTTATAAAAATAGTTTTATAAAAGTATAATTGTCGTAAACTTGCGAAATTCATAACTCCGTCGTCTTATTAATTAAAAATTACGATTCTTATCATTTGGAATCCTAAAATGTGTATTATTTTATTAAAAAATATCAACACTTGCTGTTTTAAAGTTTTATAAAAAAGTTTTTATAAAAATTTATTACGACCCGTTTATTTAACGTATGAACATCGTTTGTTAACGTAACCGTTTTCGTTATTATCCGTTTGACAAGTTTTTCTTACCTTTTTCGGAATCGTTCCGTAGAATGTATTAATCTTATAAAGAATATAAAATGAGTATGTTCCTTTTACACGAAATTTGGACAGAAATGTTTTGTGCAGTATGATAAGTCCATTTTCCAACCTTTGTTCCTTTATTTTATCATTTGTATTTTACAAAAAGTCTCCATATGTGCCTTATATATCAATATATGTTCATATATCATCTGTTATGTATGTCCATGGTCCATCAAGGTTCTTTGTCCCAACATACAATTCTTTATTTACATAATATACCATAAACTTTTATAACTAATCCCATAAAATCCTAGTTTCTATATGTAGATTATTTTACACAAAAACCATGTGTATACAAAGTGGTCCATCTTTAAATACCTTATATTAACAACCATACAACATTAACATAAGTCCATAATTAGTCTTAACATGTCATATATATTCTTTAACATTGAACAATTAGTAAACCATTAAAAACCCTAATTTCCCCAAATCAATTTTACACCACAAGAACTTATCAATATTTTACCATCACGTTTTAACATGATAATGGTAAATAACCACCGACTTATATAAACAGTAACCATATGTTCATTTTCAAGTGAAAACCTCATTTTCATGATAAAATCCTAAATGGTGATTTAAGCTAAAATAGAAATAACATATGCATGAAAACTTATAAAATGAAAGCATAAAGGTTTAAAGTGGACCTTATGATGAATGATGATGGTGATAAATAAGTGATAAACCCTTGTTAAATCACAAAACCAAAGCTTGCACAAAGAAACCCTAGCTTTTCTCAATAGAACCCTAACTTTCTTTCTCTTGATTAATACTTGAATATGGTTAGCCAATGCTTGGGGATCCAAAAAAAAACTAAATGAGATACGATTTCTATTCGACCTTAGAATACCTTAGATTGGAAGTATAGAAGTGGATGGGTTAGAAAATTTTGTATGGGTTGTGTTTTTGGGTCCCTTAGTTTTTGAGCCCTAGCAAATTGATAGAAAAAGGAGAACAATGCTGTTTTTTGGTTAATTATATATTGGTTATGAACTCCTTTCTTATGAAATGAATAAGTAGTAACATGTATAGTTAGTCAAGGAGACATATAGGAAGTCTTAGGAATGGCCAAGGTCTTAGTCTTTGGTCAAGGCATGGTAGGAATGGTAGATGTCCCCTAATAGTTGAGAACATCCCATGAAAACATGGAAATGTGTTCTCAACTTGCATTTTCTTGTTCTTTCTCTTTAATTTCGGTTATAAGAGCTTATGTATGATAATATTGACTAAATTTTTTGGTATTTGGGTATGAAAACGTAGGGTATTTGTTGAAGCGTAAAAATTTTTGAGTTCCGGGAGTGGCCTAAACCGCAATTTATCCGCGAAAGTATACACTTTAACGTAGTTCAGATAAAAATAAAATGAACAAAGTTAATAATTATACCTCAAGACTAAAGATAAATCATAGTATGCTAGGATTAAAGTTTTGTAAATTGGAGTGACCTCCCTTAGGGTGAGATTGTTAGGAACAAGAAAAGTCTCGGTCACTTCCAATACTAAATAGTCTAAGCCCGTAAGTAAGTCATGTTAATGATATGTAAGCTAATATGGTCCAAGGCCCATGGAAAGCCTCACAAAGGCCCATGGCCGGCCATATTTAGTATATAAATACCCCTCTCCATGCCTTGGAGAGGGGGTTGGTTAGTTGGTTCTCTTTGTAATTCATTTTCTACACACACATAATACATTCCATCTTTCATGTTTACTTTCTCTCTAAACTAATCCAACCCACTCTATCTCTTGTTCTTGCATAAATTAAAGAACACATATATATTCGAAAACAAAAGAACATCATCTTGTATTAATGAAAAAGGGGTCTCATCAATACAAAGACAATGTATCAAAACCCTATCAAACCTAATAACATTCAAGAATTCATGAAAACAATTATGAAATAAAATCAAATGAGAACTTCCAATGCCATCCTAATGGTCTATCTAGCCACTTTTATTAACTTCAACACATTCATAACGCTCACCTGAAAATGATGCTTAAAACGTCAACACAATGGTTGGTGAGAGTCATAGGTTTTACGACACCAATACAAGATTTAAATCAATTACTATGATTATATAAAAACAAACATGGCAGGACAATTAAGCTGACTATCATACATGCTAACATGCATTCGTCCCAAAAAAGCAACCAAAAATGGAACATAACGTGTCCCCCGATCCATAACATGCAACATTTAGTCATGGGGAGGAAATCTATCCCCAAATCTCAGACTCTTGGTACCGTAGCACACACAGGTTCATACCCACACCACGTAGGCGAAACCTCTTGCCCATAAAGTAGGCGAAGAATAATGCAACATCATACAACATGCAACACATAACATATAATAGCTACTTAAAAGTCCATGAGTAACTTGAAACACATAATCACAGCAATCAAAACATTTTAAAAGTAATTTTGCATCACTTCCATCCCAAGAAAACATAGTAAAATGGGACTATGAAACTCACCTGATGCTCAGCTTACTTGACAAGATCTTGCACGCAATCTAAACATACAAAAACATATGTTACACTCGGTTAGGCTAAATGCCCAAGCTAATGCAACAATCACATGATGGACTTCTAAACCTTACACTAAGTTTATAATCCTTTAAGTACATCTCCCAAATCATTTTCATATCCTATATGACTTTATTTATTAACTTTCACTTTTATAATTTCTGGCTGAATTTTCAACGGATTCTAAGGAGTCATTCATCATTTTGTCTATTTAGCATGTGTGAGAAGTTGCATTCTGCGTTTGCCAAGAATCATACATATCCTTTTCTAGCATTGGTGGACGATTGTCGGCACCCGAAAGAATTGCTTTGTCGGCTAGAGTCGACATTGAGAAATTTGTATGTTGAAAGATTACTTGGTTGATCGTACAGTGGTAGAAAGAAATTGTGTTTAATTAAGTTGTATTTTTTAAGTGTTTTAATTTACGAAACTACATGGGATTTTATAATTCTTGACAAAACCAGGACAAACAAGTAAATGCTTCACGGATTTTACACAGTCAACGAGGTTGAAAATCGTGTAATTTGTGAAAGATTAAGGTGTTTCATTTCCTTTAGGGAAGTTGTTCGGTTCCACTTGATTTAAAGTTGTTCGGTTCTAACTGAATTCAAGTTGTTCGGTTTCCACTATGTTTAAGTTATTCGATTTCAACTAACTCAAGTTGTTTGGTTTTAACTAAGTTCAAGTTGTTCGGTTTCTAATGAGTTCAAGTTGTTCGGTTTCAATTAACTTAAGTTGTTCGGTTTGAGTTGTTCGACTCAGTTGTTCGACTTGAGTTGTTCGACTCAGTTGTTCGACTTGAGTTGTTCTACTTCACTTGTTCGACTTCCACCACTACAAAACCCAAAAACTTATAAACACAAAAAGACACCTTTTTGATAATTGTTTTGCAAAAATACTTGTCTAAATAGTGTTACTAACCCTATAGGAACAAGAAAAATTGAAACTTTAAGGTTTTTAAGGCAAAAATTTTGAAATCAAGATTTTGTTCTTTATAAAGGTTTTGAACACAAAAATGTAACAAAAGTGATATTTTTCTTGATTCTAAGCTTATACACCTATATCATAAAGATACTAGATCAGATTTACCAAGGTAAATGATCCTTTAGTGTACACAAGAGCTTTGGAATCAAAGAAAGAAAAATAAGGACGATTTTAGCAAAAAAACCAACGAACCAAAAAGTAAACTTAAACACAAAAACTAAGCACACCACTTCATGGCTCTTAATACCAATTGAAGGATACAAGTAATCTTTGATAATAGATGGGAAAGAACTAGTGAAAGAGAGTGGAAGGAAGGTTATGAATTCTAGAGAGAGAAAGTAAATAACATATAATTCATTAACAAAGTGAGAATACAAAAACCAACCAACACCCTCTCCAAGCAATGGAGAGGGTATTTATATCCTAACATAGGCCGGCTATGGGCCTTGGTGGGATTTCCATGGGCCTTGGGTCATATTAGCTTACTAGACTAACTTATTACTAGCTACGGGCTTAGACTATTACATATTGGTAGTGACCGAGACTTTTCTTGTTTCTAACAATACGAAACCTATATTAATAATTAATAACAGCAGTTGATCACAAAGAAATCAAATAGATCACGTTTTCTTACGTTTTTCTATCACAGAGAATTGATGAAACGATTCGGATCGTGTTTTTTAAGTTATGAAAGCTCAACTTATGCAAAGGATTTACGAAACATTTTCTGTGTGTTTTACGAAAGTGATAAGGTTACATATGAAATTGTTACTTTTATACTTCTGAAAATAACATTGCAATTTTGGAATTTTCAGTCCCTCAAGTTACTTTCATAAACCCTTTTAGTCCATACAAAACTATCTTTTGAGTTTGACATTTTCAGTCCCTCTTCTTTCTTTCATAATCGTTAATGACCCGAAACTTATCCTTTTGCACTTTGCACATTTAGTCCTTAAAGTTACTTTCGTAAGCCTTTTAATACCCCAAAATTTTCATAACTCTCCCTTTGAGTTAGACCTATTTTTCACAACAATCTTTTTGAATTATTTTGCAGTTAAGATCCCGTTTTTCCTTTAAAACAATTTATAATTCCCTCTCAATTAGATAACTAATTAAAGAACTTATCGAGAGATAGTTAATTTTGCAGTTTTGAACATTTTTTAGAAGATTTTGAAAAATCAAGAATTTCATAACTCCCCTTCAAATAAATGTCTAATTAAAGAACTTATTCAAGAGATTGTTACTTGAATTTTTCAAAAATTGATGATTTTTGAAAGATGTTTTCAAGAAATCCTTATTTTACGAATGAATTTTGATTACAAACCACATATTTTAGCAATGAAATATCATTTTATGAATGATTTACTCTCCCTCAGTTCATGATACATTGATTTTGCATTTAAAGAATCACTTGTGAAAAATACAATATCATGAGACTAATAAAAACAAAGAAGATATGTGTTTTTATCTTTAAGTTAAAAAATGTTTTTGAATGTTTTTTTAAATCTATTTACAAAAATTTTGATGTATGATCTTTCATTCAAGAAGATAAATTTGCCAGATGTTCCAACTCATTTGGAGTCATACATCGCATACCAATTCTGTGAACTAAATACTCAAACCTTTCTTTTGGAAGGCCTTTTGTAAAAAGATCAACAAGTTGGTATTTCGTCCCGACAAAGTAAAGTTTAGTAGTACCTTTTTCAATATGCTCCTTGATAAAGTGATAATGGATGTTAATGTGTTTTGTACGTGAATGTTGTACCGGATTGCACGATATAGCAATTGCACTTTTTGAGTCACTGTACATTGGAATCTTGTTGTACAGAAATCCATAATCTAGCAATTACGTCCTCATCCAAATGACTTGAGCACAGCATGCAGATAAGGATACGTACTCAGATTCCGCAGTAGACATTGCTGTATATTTTTTTCTTCTTGGACGACCAACTGACTAGCTTATCTCCCAGAAATTGAATGTCTCCTGATGTGCTTTTGCAATCATCATTACACCCTGCAT
The DNA here is from genome assembly GCA_026074375.1 of Tanacetum coccineum. NCBI lineage: Eukaryota > Viridiplantae > Streptophyta > Magnoliopsida > Asterales > Asteraceae > Tanacetum > Tanacetum coccineum. The sequence continues at coordinate 96,716 of BQNB010001498.1, forward strand.
GGTCTGCATCTGAATATGAAATTAGCTCAAACCCGGAGTCCTTCGAGTACCATATACCCATGTTAATGGTTTGTCTTAGGTATCAAAAGATCCGTTTAACCTCTTTGAGGTGTTTTTCGGTTGGGCGTGCCTGAAAACGTACACATACAAATGTCGCAAAGGCAATGTCTGGTCGACTAGCAGTGAGATACATAAGTCCCCCAATCATACCATGATACTTAGTTTAGTCAACTTGGGTACCCTGTAAGTCTGTATCTAGTTTGGTCGTAGCCTTTGATGTGCTAATGGTATCACATTTTTCCATCCCATGTTTCTTAAAAAGCTCCATAGTATATTGTGATTGACATATAAGGATTCCTCGAGGTGATTGATGAACTTGAAGTCCAAGAAAGAACTTCACTTCACCAATCATTAACATTTTAAAATTATCTGTCATTAGTTTTGCAAATCTATTTGAAAAGACTGGATTTGTTGACCCAAAAATTATGTCGTTGACATAGATTTGAACAAGTAAAATGTCATCCCTGTGTCTTCTTGTGAACAATGTCGGATCAACAATACCTTTTATGAAACGGTGTTTGATTAGAAATGAGGAAAGCTTATCATACCAGGCTCTAGGGGCTTGTTTAAGAACGTACAGAGCTTTCTTAAGACGATATACGTGATTAGGAAAGTCTGGATCTACAAAACCAACATGCTGACGAATAAAAACTTCATCTTTCAGTGGACCGTTCAGAAATGTCATTTTGACATCCATTTGGTAAATAGGAAATTTCTTGTTAGCCGCATATGCCACAAAGATTCTAACAGCTTCAAGTCTTGCAATTGGTGCAATAGATTCCTCAAAATCAATTCCCTCCTCTTGACCATATCTTTTGGTAACCAAGCGAGACTTATTCTGAATAACCGTGTTTTCAGCATCAGTCTTGGTTTTCCAAATCCATTTGACTGTGATTATTTTTCTGCCAATAAGACATTAGATAAGTTCCCAAACATCAAGGTGTTTGAATTGGTTCAACTCATCTTGCATGGATTCAATCCAGCTTGTATCAAGCATAGCTTCCTTGATATTTTTTAGTTCTATAGTACTCATTGTTAGTGCGTACATACATACTTCAGCATCAGTGTGAAGTCAACGTCTTGTCATTACTGGTTTTGAGGGATCACCAATCACTTGTTCAATTGGATGATTCTTAGTCCACTTATCATTAGAGCGATGTTTTTAGTGAAACTCGTGCATATTTGACGGATCCTGATATGTTGAAGATGACTCAGCTTCTTCGAACACAGGAGTTTGAGGTGGATTGTAGAACACATTTCCATCAAATTCTACATCGTCTTCTTGAACTAATTCATCGGCATTTTCATTCAAGACTAGAGAGTTTGGTTCAGTGGCAACTTGTTCTGCTGACAAGGATACTATTTGAGGAGCCTCATCTTCTTCAACGATAATTGACGATGATGAAGAAGTGTTTTCGTTATCAAGAGTATTTGCAGTAGAATTATCTAACACTTCTGGTGAACTCGTCGCATAGTTTTCTTCGTACAGAGGACCAAACAAATTATCCAAGTCTGTTTTTGACGGTGGTGATTGTAAATCTTCTGATGAATCTTGAAAATTCGGGCAGTTGAATCCGGGTTCTGAATTGTTGCATTCAGAAGCCATTGATGTGAGTTCATCAAACTTTACATGTTTCGTTTCCATTATCTTTTTAGTTCGGTGGTTGTAGATACGAAAACCTCTTGATGACTCAGAATAATCAATAAATATACCAATGTCAGCCTTTGGTTTCATTTTCCCAAGATCATCACGATCATTTGTTGGATAACACAAAGATCCAAACACATAAAAGTATTGGTTTTCTTCCACGAATCAACTCATAAGGAGTCTTGTTGTACTGATTATGTACAATAGAGCAATTCTGAGTAAAGCAAGCAGTAGCAATAGCTTCCGCCCAAAGAAATTTTGGAGTTTTAGAAAATATAAGCATTGTGCGAGCTACCTCGACTAGTGTACGATTTCTACGTTCAACAACACCATTTTGTTGAGTCGTTCGAGCAATGAAAGTATTGTGAACAATGCCTAACTTTGCATAAAACGATCGCAATTTCTCATTCTTAAACTCAGTTCCATTGTCAGTTTGGATCTTCAGAATTTGAGCCTTTAGATTCTGTTGAATTTTATTAATGAAATCGATGATCATATTCGGAGCTTCATCTTTGGTGCGAAGAAAATATAACCAGGTGTACCGAGAATAATCATCGACTATTACTACAATATATTTCTTGCCATTGATACTTGCTACCCTTATTGGCCCTCACAAATTCATATGAAGTGATTCGAGTTTGGATTCTGTGCTTGGAACCAATTTTAGTTGAAGTGTAGCTTTCTTGCTTTTTCCTTGTTCACAGGATGAACATATGTGATCTTGATTATACTTAAATTTTAGAATCCCATCAACTAGATCTTTTGACGTGAGTTGATTAATGGTACCAAAATTCAAATGAGAAAGCCTTCGGTGCCATAACCAAGATTTTGTTGATGTGGCTCTGGACATTAAGCACACTCACCTGGAGAAGAAGCACCGCCAACACAGAATTGGAAATGTGTAAGAATTATTTCACAGAACTAGTTAGCAAATCCTCACCCAACCCTCCAAATTCCGAACATAACATTGTGTATGAACGAGAAAGCTAACTTTCTAAATATTCATCAAAAAATTGTCCAACCGAAAATAAGTTGTGTCCTAGGCCTTCAACATAGTATACGTGACATATCGTGAGATTGCCTTGAACATAATCTCCATATCTAGTGATTGCTGTGAAGTGATCATCTTCGAAGCAGACTGTTCCCATGAATTTCTTAATGAAATTTCTTAGTAGAGATAGATTGCTTGTCATATGCTTCGAGTACCAGCTATCAACAATCCAAAAGACGAGTTGGATCACCTATATCACATGAAACAAATGCAGATTGAAGAGTGGACAATTTGGCTACCCATTTCTGAGTAGTAACAGGTGTGTTAGATTTAGATCAAACACGAGTACTACTCTTTGTTTCACTAGATTGTGATTGAGTAGTTTTGCTTTTGGGTGTCGAATTAAAACATTATTGGTATTCAAACCATTTCTTCTACTTTCTACTTGTTGTAATTTTGTTTTTCATGTAATTGCTAAGTGTCTTACTTTGACTAGAATCAGGAGATAGTGGTAACGCACTAGAGACCTTATTTGTTGCTATTGGAGTTTTAGCAACACTTAATCTAGATTTCGTAACTACATAAGTAGCTCCTAAATTCTTAGATCTTGCTGCTATGGGGGTAGTGAATAAGGCTCTAGTTACTTTAGAATCTCTAGACAAAGCATAACGAGCAACACATTTTTTGTAAGAAAGCAAAAACACATCTTTACCACAAGAAACATAAACAATATTAGAACCGTCATTAACAGCATTTACAATCTTGGTATTTAATACACTTGCGTTTGATTGACATACAGTCAAATTCATTATTTCACGCTTATTAAAATGTATACTAACACTACTTGACATCTTCCAAACATGTGCAGATGGTCTCTAATCATTAGTGTTCTTTAAGACTCTATCCTTTGATTTAGTGTTCTTAGACTTTGGTCTTCTAACACTATTAGAACTCTCTACTCCTATGGAATTAGAAACATTCATGTTAGTTTAGAATTTCGGCGTTTGTAAGTTCTTTTGGCGATCTTAATAACATGCCTCTTAGCGATTACATGTGCACTCAGTTTTTTTACTTGCTCATTTTTTGATATAGAATGAAAGTGACCTGGTTTTACCTAACCCCCATTAACCTTAGTATTTGACAACCTTTGATGTTTTTAGGCAAAGGTGTTACATAAAGAAGTGTTCCTGAGGTCTCAGATTTGTCAAACTTAATGTTCACATTCTTCCCCTTGTCAATGGTTTAAAGCTTATTCTTGAGTTCATATATTGTTATCAAAAGATCTTGATTCTGAACCCGCACATCGACATAAGCATATGTCTTTCGATTAACATGTTCAATCAACTCATCAAGCTCTTTTTGATGTTCAGTCCGTGTTGCTTTTATTGAATTGAAAAGCTTTTGATATTCAAGTTTGACATTTTCTCTTTCTTTAACAACAGAATCCATTTGAGTTTTTAGATACACATTCTCATCATTCACTGTTGACAATCTTGACTTCCAAGAGACATCGCAAGCCATTTTCTCTTTTTGATGTTGTAATTTGAGTTCAAAATTAATACTTTGAGCTTGTGATCGCTTAAAATTATATTCGAGAATTTTGATTTTTTTGAGTTAATTAGCTTGGATATCTTTGGAGTCACTTGAACTTTTCTCAAGTTCATTACTTAACATCTCTTTTTTCTGTTTTTCACTTGTCAAGGATACTTCAAAAAGTTGATCGATCTCATTTTGTAAAATATTTTCTTTTGAAGATTTTCCTGCAACTTTCTGTTCCATTAAATATTCAACATTTCATGTACTTCGTCAATGAGTTCTTTTTGAAGTTCTTTCAAATTGATTGACAAAGAATCAGACATCGGAATTACTTCAGTTTTATAAAACTCTCTTAAAGAATTTTGACTGTCACACATCCATCTTCTTTGTCTATCTTCTAAAAGAGTGACATCAATTTGTTTTTGTAAATCGTGAATTGCTAAACTCATGTTATCAAACATTTTTAACAATTTACTCTCTTTTGGCATTTGTTGAATTGGTAAATACGATGTAGTTTCTTTTGTCTTAGAACTATGATTAGAAGTAGAAGGAATTGAAAAATATGTTTGTTCAGCAAAAGGTTCTTGTTGAGGAACAAATGTTTCATAAAGAGCATTTAATTTTCCATAGTCAAGTTGAACCATTTGGTTTCTCATTTTCAATCAACTTTCTTCCGCATCCTCTAAAGTTTCCTCAGAATCAGGTGAATCAATTTTTAAATTAGTACTATGAAGCATTTCACCATGATACATTTTTGGTTGTGCTGCAATGGCCTTCTTGAGATGTTTGTGATTTTTATAACCCAACCAAGCTTTAAGAAAAGGATCATAAACTTTATTTGGCTCTTTTCCAAGCATGTGAATTGTTTGAATTGATTGACCCATTTTATAAACAATTCGATCATGAGAACTCAGTTTCTCTTCGAGATCAACAATATCGTCAAGATATCAATTTTCTCGTTCTTTAAAAAGCCCTTTTTAACTAACCTGAGTTTCAGTTTCAATTATTACTTTCATTTTCAAATTTTTGAAAAAAATCACTTTGAAATTTTATCTTTTTCCTTCAAAATTCCTCTACAATGGTGTCCTTACACCCGTAATATCACGTCCAACTCCTTACATGTATCGTTATATTATGCAACATTGAAATTTTTTTACTCAAATGTTTTTGACCCGATCCTTAGGTAACACCCCCAAAATCACAACGCAACGGAATACCACTTGGGATGCTACTTCATAGCATAAAGTACAATGTACAGAAAACGACTCTAAGTGAGACGTTTTGAAAAGTCAATCATTCGATAATTTTTTTATAAATATCAGTGTTACAATAGGTCCCATTTGTAATGTAATAGAAATTTTTTTACAATGTTGCGACATGGTTACAATAAATTAATAAAGACCTCCTTCAAAAATTTAATTCTCGCGGATCTCAAATAATGCTTCTCGCAATGCTCACTACAAAATATAACATGAGAAAATACATGCAAAACGTCAACAATAATGTTGGTGAATTCATAGGTTTAAATAAAAGCAGTATTCAAATAATTCAAGTAATATCTTAGTAAGAAAAGTAGCGTTACCACATTTCAAAGTATTATTTCTGAAATCCAAGTAGTGATTCAATAAATCAAGAACGTTCAGTAGTGGACCACAAGACTTAAGTAATGTAGACAAGAGAAACAAATTCACCAAGTCTAGATAAAACCTTAACACATAATATAATCAAATCAGTAATCGCAATATATGCCCCAAACAGGAAAAGGAATGCTGCCAATCATCCTACCTACTATTCAAATGTTAAGTGCGCCACATGGTTATCTAGAAACCAAATTTCCGGACGGGGATTGTCAGTCCCGATAGATCTATCCACAACACTCGCGTTTACTCAGCCGGTATTTAACGGTTCATGATAAAAAGGGGACTTAATGGCAAAGGGTACTTAGGCAATAATATGATCTAGAATAACATACAATTGAAAAACACTTGTGTCCTATTTAAAACAAATAATGTGTTCAGAACTCACAGTTTCATATATAGGTATTCAATGACCTCAAATCATGTAGTAGCAAATCAAGCTTTAGTAAATTCATGAGTAAACAACCATGTATCGTTCATGTTTTTAGAAATCATGTAGAAAATCTTTAGTAAAAATAGTCATGTAACGCTTATGTAGTAGAAATCAATGAGTTTACTTGGTAAAACGAGCATGTATTCTCACCCCAAAAACAGTTTATGAAAAATCATTAAGAGAAAAGCTGGGGCTATGAACTCACCTTAAATGCAAGAAGACCAGAAGAAAAATGAATCGTCGGACAAGCAGGAGATCTCTAAGCACCACCTAAAAGACGTGACGCGACTTAGCATGATAAAGAAAATCAATACATAAAAGTAAATCAAATGATCACGAGATATGCATGGCATTGCATTAAGACTTCCCCAAACTATTCTTGCTCCAAAATTGGTGTGTACATGGGCTAATATGTAGTAAAACATCTACATAGTTTCGTCCCTCAATTCTTATTTTACCCATGCTTACTTGTATGTTTTAAATTTCAGGACAAGACGTAAATTCCCAAATTCTGAAATTAACTCAACTTCCCGAACTCATAGCTCCTAACCCATGATGGATAAAAATGCAAGGCTTTATCATTCATAAAGAATTTTTAATCTATTTTCTAAAAATTCAGGCCTCACTTTCAAAAAGTTTCAGAACTATGTGAAAAGACTATTTTACCCTTGAACAACCAACCAGAATATTTACTAATTTTTAATCCTTCACGAAAACGGCCATAAATCCAAATCTATGATAGAAATTAAAGTGAGTCCAATTGGAGGTTTTAGGTATATGTGTCTACTACAGAGCTCAAAATATTAATTCAATACTTTAGTGTAAAAACCTGGATTTAAACTCATTTTCCAAACAACGGTCCAGATTCGACTAGTTTCGGCAAATTGGCCATATCTCACTCATCCGGAGGAGATAAAATTCTATCCAATTAGCCACATGTACATTAGACATATATCTATCTACCCAATCAATTTCCCAGAAGGCTACAAGCCAAAAATATTTCGTACCAAGTCAATCTTGCTACTGATCTAAAACAGTCCCTATAATCTACCTCAAAATCCATCCAAATACCAATTCTAACATTATCCAATACCATGCAATGCCATATAAACCTATTATACATATCTCATACATCAAAAGCTCCATGTTTATAACCAAATCAAAACCGAAATCAATCAAGACCATGCATGTACACAAAGTACAAAAACCAAACAAATACATAAGTATTGAAATTAATCAATGAAAAAGGGTTTAAAAACAAACTTACAACACAATAGAATGGAAGAAATTGATCAAAAAAAATCCCTCCTTGGGTCTTTGTTTTATCCGAACACACAACACCCTCAATTAGATCAAACCCTGACTTTTCTTGACTCCGAATCTTGATTACACACTTAATATTAAACCCTTGCAACCCCAATTACCCTCAAATTAATTAAATCTTCAAAAACCCCAATCTTTAAAAATCAAGAACTTAATAGAAGTTCTTGCCATTGGTTGATTGTTTATTAAGAAAGAAGAATGTAAGTTTATGTAATATGATTTTGGAGATGAATTAGAGTGATTATAATATGTGTTGAAGATGATCCATTGGTGTTTTTTCTTGTTGTGTGCGTACGCACAGAAAAGAAAAAAGGGAGGACACAAAACTTTCTTTTATCTGTGATGGTGTGTGTGTTTATAATAAGAGTTTGAATGGAATTAGGACTATATATATATAATCAATAACTTCCTTATTTATTTTTAAAAAATCTGTAAAATGTTTGTTTGTGTTAAATCAGTCGACCAAAAAAAAATATAGTATGGGCTTTGTTTGACTTTCTTAATTATCTAATTGACTTCCATCGTTTAATGGAAAATTAGGAGGGGTTGGTTTGTTTACTATTTTTGGAGCCTAAAACTATTAAGGAGAGTGTTTGGTTCATATATGTATATATATACATATATGTATTTATTTTATTTTATTTTAACATTGCATTACACTAATTTGGGCTTAAACATTTATTTAAAATGTTAAAATTGTGAAAATATTATTTTTGACACGGTTTCGGCAAAACGCAGGAAAAGTCGAGAATTAATAAAAATAAAGATATTTAAGCTTTCGAAGCTAAAATAAGAAATTATCGATTTCTTTTTTTCAAACGTTAAAACAGATGAATAATAAGCAAGGCACAGACTCAAAATACTAGAAAGCGAAGCGACGATTTTTGATAAATCGGCTAAAAACAAAAATAAAAAATTCTATAAAATTTAGAATATAGAATTAAGGCTCGATTTATAATATTGACCATAAAATACGAGATTGCTAACATTTCTTACCCAACCTTAGGAGCACCGTCCCGGTGGCTCAAGTTGCTATACCCGTATGAGTTTGCGACGGTCGATAAAGATTCGGAAAAATATTCATATAACAAATCACGAGTCGCAAGAAGTTCAAATAGCCATTTGTATAAAAGCAACAATGAAAACTATTTAAAGGGAAAAGACAATGAATGATTCGTACGGACGTATTACTTGTTTAAAGAGACGCACGCCATGTCGGATATATATTTGGAAATAATAAAATAGGAAAATACGAACGAAAGAGTCTAAAGACTCATTCAATGAAAGGTAATAACGATAATAATTAAATGAATGAAGAAAATGAATTATTCGTACAAATGGATTACAAATCGAAAGAAGGTTGTTCGTACGAATACCATACACTTAAGCCCACTCATTTACAAATCATTCTTTACATCCAAAGGCGTCCCAATCCATGTAAATAAGAATTAGAAATTTATGGTTTAGTGATTTATTGAATTTCTTCATCAAAGTGAAGAGCTCCCAATTTCATTTCAATAAAATAATTATAAAATAGCCTACTAAGCAATTGTCCACAAGCAAAACGAAACACAGATCAAGAACATTCTACGTTGAAGGAAAGAGTCTCCTTGGCGGCATAATTCTTCAAAATCATAAGAATTAATGAGAAGAATAATGAGACGTTAGTCAATCGCGTTCCAAAGGTAAGGTAAGTCCAAAAGTTTACACGATCTAGGTGACAGTTAATAGGTCGTATTCCCATCACTGAAAGGACTTCAAAACGATGATTAACGGAAAAAACATATGCGATTCAAAAGCATATGAAGAGTTTTCAAACTCGAAGTTTATTAGTAAAATAACCACTGGGATTGACAAACTACGCCGAATTCGATATCATCAAAAAAGAAAAATTAAGTTCCAAAAAAGTTATGAGTTAATCGTAAAGACTCAAAAGAAAATATCCCATATTTATAGTATCCTAAGTAATACCATATCAACGCTTAGGGTAGTAAATAGAAATCAGAGTAACGCAAAATTTAGAGTGATCAAAATTTATATAACGACCGATATAAGGTAAATAGGAAGGACGTCATATAGAAGACAAGACTAGAGAGCGAAATCATAGCCACATATTAAATAGCTGATTACCCATAGTAATAGAAGTAAGATGCAAAAAGAGAGCGATATAAGTTGTCAGAAGCATAACGCTGCGCGTCTATCGGAGACAACGTAGAAAGACCCTAATTTTTTTTTTGAAAACAAAGTTATATGCCATGTTTTTAAAAATACTTATTCCTATAACTTGAGCATATCAATCTGTAACACCCCCATAAAATCACAACGCAGCGGAATACCACTTTGGGGTGCTACTTCATAGTATAAAGTACAAGTTACAGAAAACGACCTCAAAAGAGACGTTACTAAAATGTCACATTCGATTAAAATTTCAGAGTAAAATCAGGTCCCAATAATTTATAATTTAACAAGATTACAAGATTTCAAACGTGAATCATTTTGTATATTTAAGGAAAAATAGTTATCGAATGTGAAGAAAAACCAAGTCCTTGAGTTTTGTTGATATCCACGCGACTCGGATGCTCCCAATGCTCAGCTAGCAATATAATAACCTGAGAAAATACATGCAAAAACGTCAACAATAATGTTGGTGAATTCATAGGTTTAAGTAAAAACAGTATTGAAATAAATCAAGTAATATTTCAGTAAGAAAAGTAGCGTTACAACATTTAAAAGAATTGTTGTCAAATCAAAGTAGTAATTTAATAAATCAATTATGCTTAGTAGTGGACCAAACGATTAAAGTAATGTAGACAAGAGAAACAAATTCACCAAGTCTAAATGGAATATATATTATTGCACTAAGCTCATGACATCGAAACCTTAACAAGATTTTTGCCCCAATAAAAGTAGGGTATTCTGCCAAGAACCCCAAGAATACCTCAAATGTTAAATGCGCCACATGGTCAACTAGTGACCAAAATTTCCGAAAAGGGAGATGGGGATTGTCAGTCCCGATAGATCTATCCACAACATTCGCGCTCACTACAATAGCAATTGACGGTTCATGATAAACAGGGGACTTAAGTAGCAGAGAAAGGACTTAGGCAATAATATTCAGGCAATAATCTGGATAGCATACAATTTGAAAAGCACTTGTGTCCAAAGCAAAACAAGTAATGTGTTCAAAACTCACGAGTTTCATATATAAGAATTTAATGATCTCGAATGATGTAGTAAACAAATCAAGCTTTAAATTAGTTCATAAGAAACAACCATGTATGACACGTTTTAGAAGTCATGTAGAAAGAAAGTAAAAATATTCATGTAATGCTTGAGTGGTAACAATCAATAAGTTTACTTTGTAAAACGAGCATGCATTCTCACCCCGAAAACAGTTTATGAAAACCAATAAAAGAGAAAAGGTAAGGCTATGAACTCACCATGAATAGAAGTAGTCGGACACGAATCAAATAAAGACAATGAGCACCAACGAATCAACCACGACCTAAAAATAAATGGCGCGGATTTAAAATTCACACTTATAATAAAATGTAACGTAATACGGGTAAATAGATACATATTTATATATATATATATATATATATATATATATATATCGGCATGTAGTAATATCCTATGCTTAGGAATCTATGATTGGGAACCACTAGAAATGTCACACTTACATTTTCTGAAATTTGACGTTTTTAACTAGAGGATCATCATACTTAAAGGAATGCTAAACGGTCAAAATAGACGATCTCTCTCCATATTCAATTACCCTTATATGTTATGTATACTACCTAGTTCACCCATTAACATAGCCTAAAGTATATCTTATTTTGAAAAGACTCATTCAATGTCACTTAATCCTAAAACAGGGTTTGGTGGACTTTGCAAAAGTTTGGCAACAACAGACCCCTCAAAACATTTTATAAAAATCTAAAAAAATCCAGTAGGTCACACATATTATGGACAACCTCCAGTTCAAATTTCATCCAAAAATAATAAGTTTTGACCCGCCTGTACACAGCATCTTTACAATCGAATTTCTGGACAGCAAACACAGCTTTGACACCTAATCTTGTACAAAGGGTTTGACTCACTTTTACATTCTGAAAATTGATGAGGCCTAGTTCGTTGGAAAGTAGACTCGAAACAATTAATCATAGGGTCCTAAAAATCTAGAAAAGCTATTGGCATGACCAAGTTACACTATTCGCAAAATGGACTACAATTCTGCACAAAAACGATGTGTGCAGAATTTTGCCGAAATAATTTCCCAACTTCAAATCGTCGTATCTTTTTTGTTTTTAAGAGTTGGAAGCGTAAAGTTTTACCACACATTCATTATAACAAACACTACCACACTAATCTCTTAAATCTCAGATTACGACAATGCTCATCTCGCGGGATTAAGCCAAACTTTCTGACCTAAAAAAAGGTTCTATAACCCTACCAAATCGCCAATATCAAGCTCCGTTTATCTGCTGTCCCAAAACAGTCCGCAAATTCCTATTCTAAATCAATCAATAACACATCCAAATCATCAATTTTTCCATCACAAGGCTACTAATCATTCAAGTAAATCATCTATCATTCATTTTTCATCACTTACACTAATTAATCAAGATCAATCACAATAAGCACATGCATGTTCATAAAAACCCCAAATCAACACATGCATTGCTAGAAACATCAAATTATTGAAAAGGGAGTACTAGGAAACAATTTAAAACTTACAATTGAAGGATTTTAAGAGATCACACAAACCCTATGTGGGTTTCTTGTTCTAGGCCGCGGCAACAAAACCCCCAAAAAGATGAACCCTAACTTTCGTTGCTTCAAATCTTGTTTACAATGCTTAACTTTAATTCCTTATGATTCTTGTAGCCTTCAATCAATTAAAAATCCTAAACTTTGTTTTAGCCGAACACACAACACCCTCAATTAGATCAAACCCTGACTTTTCTTGACTCCGAATCTTGATTACACACTTAATATTAAACCCTTGCAACCCCAATTACCCTCAAATTAATTAAATCTTCAAAAACCCCAATCTTTAAAAATCAAGAACTTAATAGAAGTTCTTGCATGGTTGATTTTATAAGAAAGGAAGAATAAGAGTTTATGGAATAGTGATTTGGGAGATGAATGAGAGTGATTTAATGATTGTTGATGATGATCTTGGTGTTTTTCTTGTTGTTGTCGTCGCACTGTAAGAGGAAAAAAGGGAGGACACGAAACTTTCTTTTATCTGTGATGGTGTGTGTGTTTATAATGGGAAGAGTTTGAATGGGATTAGGATAATATATATATAATCAATAACTTCCTTATTTGTTTTTTTTAAATCTGTAGAATGTTTGTTTGTGTTAAATCAGCCGACCAAAAAAAAATATAGTATGGGCTTTGTTTGACTTTCTTAATTATCTAATTGACTTCTCATCTTTTATGAAAATTAGAGGGGTGTTTGGTTTTAATTTTGTTGGAGCCTAAAACTATTAAGGAGAGTGTTTGGTTCATATATGTATATAAATACATATATGTATTTATTTTATTTACTTTTTTAACATTGCATTACACTAATTTGGGCTTAAACATTTATTTAAAATGTTAAAATTATAAAAATACTATTTTTGACACGGTTTCGGCAAAACGCGGTAAATGTCGAGAATTAATAAAAATAAAGATATTTAAGCTTTCGAAGCTAAAATACGAAATTATCAATTTCTTTTTTTCAAACGTTAAAACAGATGAATAATCAAGGCACGACTCGTAAATAGCTAAAAGCGACGATTTTTGATAAATCGGCTAAAAACAAAAATAAAAAATTCTATAAAATTTAGAATATAGAATTAAGGCTCGATTTATAATATTGACCATAAAATACGAGATGCTACATTCTTCCCACCTTAAGGGAGCACCGTCCCGGTGCTCAAGTTGCCTTATACGCCGTTGGTTTGCGACGGTCGATACAGATTCGGAAAAATTCATATAACAAATCACGAGTCGCAAGAAGTTCAAATAGCCATTTGTATAAAAGCAACAATGAAAACTATTTAAAGGGAAAAGACAATGAATGATTCGTACGGACGTATTACTTGTTTAAAGAGACGCACGCCATGTCGGATATATATTTGGAAATAATAAAATGGACAAATTACGAACGAAAGAAGTCTAAAGACTCATTCGTATGAAGGTAATAACGATAATAATTAAATGAATGAAGAAAATGAATTATTCGTACAAATGGATTACAAATCGAAAGAAGGTTGTTCGTACGAATACCATACACTTAAGCCCACTCATTTACAAATCATTCTTTACATCCAAAGGCGTCCCAATCCATGTAAATAAGAATTAGAAATTTATGGTTTAGTGATTTATAATTTCCTTATTCAAATGAAGAGGCGTCCCAATTCATTTCAATAAAATAATTATAAATTAGCCTACTTAAGCATTGTCAGCACGAAACACAAGATCAAGACAATGTCACGTTGAGAAGAAAGAGTCTCCTTGGCGGCATGATTCTTCAAAATCATAAGAATTAATGAGAAGAATAATGAGACGTTAGTCAATCGCGTTCCAAAGGTAAGTGCCAAAAGGTGACACGATCTGAGGTGACAAGTTAAAGTCGTATTCCCATCAACTGAAAGACTTTAAAACGATGGATTATGAAACAACATATGCGATTCAAAAGCATAGGAAGAGTTTTCAAACTCGAAGTTTATTAGTAAAATAACCACTGGGATTGACAAACTACGCCGAATTTCGATATCATCAAAAAAGAAAAAGGTAAAGTCGCAAAAAAGTTTGAAGTTAATCGTAAGAGATCAAAAAGAAAATATCCCATATGTATAGGTATCCTTATATAATACCAGTATCAACGCTTAGGGTAGTAAATGAGAAATCAGGAAGTACGCAAAAATTAGAGTGATCAATATTTATATAACGGACCGATATAAGGTAAATAGTAAGACGTCATAAGATAGACGTAAGAGAGCGAAATCATAGCCAAATATTAAATACTGATTACCCATGTAATAGAAGTAGAGATGCAAAAGAGAGCATATAAGGGGTCAGGAAGCATACGCGCACGGATATCGGACAACGGTGAAAGACTCTTAATTTTTTTTGAAAAACAGTTATAGTCCAGGTTTTAAAAATGACTTAGTTCGCTATAACTTGAGCTCTGATGCCACTCTGTAACAACCCCGAAATCACAATGCAGCGGAATACCACTTGGGGTGCTACTTCATAGCATAAAGTACAAGTTACAGAAAACGACTGTAAGTGAGACATTTTGAAAAGTCAATCATTCGATAATTTTTTTATAAATATAAGAGTTACAATAGGTACCATTTGTAATGTAATAGAAAACATTTTTAAAATGTTTATCGAATGGTAAAATAAATTATAAAGCCTTCAAAAATATATCCGCGCGACTCAAATGCTCCCAATGCTCAGCTAGCAAAATATAACCTGAGAAAATACATGCAAAATATTAACAATAATGTTGGTTAATTCATAGGTTTAAGTAAAAGCAGTATTGAAATAATTCAAGTAATATCTTAGTAAGAAAAGTAGCGTTACCACATTTCAAAGTATTATTTCTGAAATCCAAGTAGTGATTCAATAAATCAAAAAACGTTCAGTAGTGGACCACAAGACTTAAGTAATGTAGACAAGAGAAACAAATTCACCAAGTCTAGATAAAAAGCATATATTATTGCCCTAAGCTCATGACATCGAACCTTAACACGTAATATAATCAAATCAGTAATCGCAATATATGCCCCAAACGGGAAAAGGGATGCTGCCAAACATCCTACGTATTATTCAGATGTTAAGTGCGCCACATGGCTATCTAGAAACCAAATTTCTGGACGGGGATTGTCAGTCCCGATAGATCTATCCACAACACTCGCATACAATTGAAAAACACTTGTGTCCTATTTAAAACAAATAATGTGTTAAGAACTCACGGTTTCATATATAGGTATTCAATGACCTCAAATCATGTAGTAGCAAATCAAGCTTTAGTAAATTCATGAGTAAACAACCATGTATTATACATGTTTTTAGAAATCATGTAGTAAGCAAGTAAAAGCTTTAGTAAAAATAATCATGTAACACTTATGTAGTAGAAATCAACGAGTTTACTTGGTAAAACGAGCATGTATTCTTACCCCGAAAACAATTTATGAAAACCATTAAAAGATAAAAGGTGGGGCCATGAACTCACCTTAAATGCAAGAAGACAAGAAGAAAAATGAATCTTCAGACGATCGGGAGATGGCTAAGCACCACCTAAAAGGCGTGACGCGACTTAGCATGATAAAGAAAATCAATACGTAAAAGTAAATCGAATTATCACAAGATATGTTTCCGAGATATGCATGGCATTGCATTAAGACTTACCCAATCTATTTTTGCTCCAAAATTGGTATGTAACTTAGGCTAATATGTAATAAAACATCCACTTAGCTTCGTCCCTCAATTCTTATTTTACCCATGTTTACTTGTATGTTTTAAATTTCAGGACAAGACGTAAATTCCCAAATTCTGAAATTAAGTCAACTTCCCGAACTCATAGCTCCTAACCCATGATGGATAAAAATACAAGGCTTTCTCCTACATAAATCATTTGGATCTATTTTTTAAAAATTCAGGCCTCACTTTCAAAAAGTTTCAGAACCATGTGAAAAGACTATTTTACCCCTGAACACCCAGACCAGAATATTTACTAATTTTTAACTTCACGAAAACGATCATAAATCCAAATCTATGATAGAAATTAAAGTGAGGCCAAGTGGAGGTGTTAGGTATATGTGTCTACTATAGATCTCAACTTTTTAATTCAACACTTTAGTATAAAAACCTGAAGTTAAACTCCTTTTCCAAACAGCGGTCTAGATTCGACTAGTTTCGGAAAATTGGTCATATCTCACTCATTCGAAGGAGATAAAATTCTATCCAATTAACCAAATGTACATTAGACATATATCTATCTACCCAATCAATTTCACAGAAGGATACAAGCCAAAAATATTTCATACCAAGTCAATCTTGCTACTGATCTAAAACAGTCCCTATAATCTACCTCAAAATTCATCCAAACACCAATTCTAACACTATCCAATACCATGCAATGCCATATAAACCTCTTATACATATCTCGTACATCAGAAACTCCATGTTTATAACCAAATCAAAATCGAAATCAATCAAAACCATGCACGTTACCCTCAGTCATTTTGGACAATGGTTCAAGTATCGCTTCCTGATCGTTGTCTGGATTAGTAATCATTGGCCTCTTATACGGTCCATTATGTATCGAGTTCCACATCCGCTCCCCGTCTTTAAGCTTATTATCTAAAAACCTTCTGAACCTACTTTCCCATAGAATATAATTCTCTTTCTCAAGCATTGGAGGTTTTTCATTAGCTCCTGAGTCTGCTAAAGTTTGTTGATTTGAAGTAGACATGTTGTATCAACTGATTACAATGCAAACTTGGATCGTTTTTGAGATAAAGTCTTGTAATCGTGAAGTTAACAAGCAATTACAACCTTGTCTTGTATTACAATGAAGTAACCTTGAAGAAACTAAACCTTGATTTGGTACGAAAGACTAAGTAACACGTAAACTTTTATACGAAAGCTCAATTTCCAAGATTAGAAGATACGAAACCTCTTTAACTATGTTTCGAAACCCAAATTATGAGATACAAAACATTTGAAACAGTGTTACGAAACCCAATTACTGTGTTAAGAAACCTCTTGAAACAGTTTACGAAACCCCTAAACTGTGGTACGAAACCTCTAAAACAGTTTACGAAACCTTAAAACTGTGTTACGAAACCTCTTCCAATGAGATACGAAACATTCCAATTATGAAAACTGAATTACGAAACTTTTAGTTAGGAAAGCTATGTTACGAAACCTCTTGATTATGAAACCAATTATTACGAAACCTCAAACTGTAATACGAAACCTTCAGTTACGAAACCAGTAATTACGAAACCTTCAACAAGAAAACCTATGATACGAAAGCTTGAAGTTCGAAATCAAAACCAAGCTTTTGATACGAAACCTCTAGTTCCAAAACCACATTTATACGAAAGCTTCCACTGTTTATGAAACCAAACGGTTACCGAAAGCTCCAATTTACGATCCTTTCGTAAATCTCAAATTACCTCTACTTTCGTAAAAACCAAGAAATGTCTTACTTTCGTAAATTCTTAACTACGAAACCTATTAAAAATCTATCAATATGATTTTAAGCATTTTAAAGTGATAATATCAATGTTATCTTTTTTAAATTGATAAAATTCTATGTTACAAAAGCTAAGAAATCACTTACGTATGACAGTTACGAAACCAAAACTGTGATACGAAAGTTAAAAACTAAAATACAAAAGCTGTTTTCCCTCCTAAAAACAGTTACTGAAACTTATTTCTTGATTACGAAAGCTATCAAATCTATATTATTCGATCAAATTCAACCTAAAACACGTATTTTCCGTAAACTAGATATTAAACCTACAATTTTAAGATTAAGAAAGCTATTATTCTGCGTTTTAAGATCAAAAACTCATCAAATCATAAATCTAATCATGTATCATCCTTACAAAACCTACCGTTCATCGATACAAAAGCCTCTTGATCAAAAATTCTCACGATTAAGCTCGATTTGATTCACGAAACACACACTAGATATCTCCCGACATAGATACCACTTGTTATATGTCATGTTTGCATAGTAGTAATCATACGAAAGTGTTAGAATAGAGGAGATGAGCTAGAAAGTATTTTTTATCATTTTCTAAATTTTTATTTCAAAGGGAAAATAGAAATGGAAGGGAGAAGTGAATTACAAAATGTAAAGACTTGTATAAATACCCCTCCTAGATGGGTATTTATACTTATTGCTAATCCTATTCTATTTTCCTAACTTTAGTCAAACCTTGGTAAACTTTACTTAACTTTGACCAAGATAGACTTTATTACATTATAATTACTAATAAAACTATAAAATTAAACAAAACTATACAAAGACCAATTCATATAATAATAAACACTTTTCTTGAACCTTACAGTCTACATCCACATTCTTTATACCTCGCTATGATGAGATTGGGTATGATCGTTGTTGCTGTTAATCAAAGTCTACAGCACAAAAATCTGAACAAAGAATGTTAGAGATTGTGAAATTTAATTTGTTAGTGTGTTTTTAGAGAGAAATCAAAGTGTAATCCCCTTTGACTTCCGTAATCATCGTGACGATATCAAGTTAGCTTAGAGGCTAAGCTTGTATTTGTAACACCCCCAAAAATCAGGACAACGCGGCGGAATGGTAACATTGGGGTGCTACTTCAGGGCACAAAACACAAGTCACGTTTCCATAAATTGACGTGCTTGTTGTGGGATAATGATTGGGAGTTGTATTCTACATGTGCTTTCGAAACAGTTCTTCAATCATTTTTTGGTCCATGAGTTGCAAATTCTTTAGCGATCATTTCTTTAGCATTTATAGGATCAACTTCACGATCTTTGTTAACTGCAAGATTAACCAGACGTGGCATCTCGTTTGTGATCATTTCTTTGGTTTTTGCAAATGTTGTTCGTAGAATTGTTGCTATATCAAGAACTTCGCAAATCTTGCTCATAAAGAAATCAAGAGAGGTAACAAATTTGTTTTTTGATACAAGAATAGAATTAGAACCACGTCCGTCTGCACAAGCCAGCAATACTTCGTAGAGATCTTTGACACTGACAGAAATAGATTTGTTTCATATAGATTGTTTCTTGCTTCTTCTTGTGGATAAAGTTATGGACGTAGTATCAGTTGTTGGTGATGCAGTAGCTGTTAATTCGTCAGAAACTGTTTTATCAAAAGATGAAATATTCCTAGAGGATCTAGTTGGTGAGGGAATTGGTGTTTGCTTCTATTCTTTCCTAATCTTCGTACTACCCGTCACATCATCCACAATATATTTCTCTTTAACAACCTTATATGTTTCCTTAACATTATCATTGTTCTTTTCTTTTTCAATATCTTCATCTTTCTTTTCTTTTTCAATCTCTACATCATCTTTCTTTTCTTTTTCAATATCTATATCGTCTTTCTTCTCTTTCTCAATCTCTACATCATCATCATCAACCTTTTTCGGATTTTCCTTATGACTCTCAGGCTCTAACCTAGTACCAGAATCATCAACATCATCATTAAGAACTGAATCAGCAAACTCACTTAAATACATGCATATGATTCCTTCAATCTTCATCACCTTCAACTAGCTTTTCAATCTCCTATTTTGCTAACTTTTCTTGTACTTTATATATATTTTCTTGTGCTTTAGCTACTAAATCATTTTTGTGTAAAGTAAGACTTAAAATAGTAGCTTCAGCTATTTCTTCTCTCTCTCTATCACCATTGGGAGGTGGAATTGGAGTTGTACTTGGTTTCTTCCTTTTGATGGTAATTTTATGTGATTGCCTTGGTGAACTTGATTCTCCAGCACTCTGCTTCCTCTTCTTCCCCTAGGGACTAGCAGTAAGGGTAGGTGTCCTATAGGATCTAGGTGTAGAATTATGCGTTCCTTGGGTAGAAACAACCGGTTGTGGTTGATTTATTGGAACATCTACAGTCATAAACACCGTCTCATAATCCTTAAAGTCATCAGTGGCATAGATCTCCTCAGTTAGAAACGCAACCAGAAACACACCCCTCGGTACACGTAAAAAAAAAAAAAAAAAAAAAAAAAAAAAAAAAAAAAAAAAAAAAAAAAAAAAACATCCCTAGTGTGTACACACTAACTAATGGAATAACATCTTTGATAGAAGTGTAATCCTCTTACAATCCTATTAATGAATCTCTGGAATTTCTTATATCATATCAACATTTTAAGCATGATGAATTGAGATACCATATGGCTTCTTTCTTTAAGTCCGTACACTATCAGAAATCCACCATAGAAGAGCTGCATAATCAACATTTGTTCGGTTGATCACGACATGAAACAGTTGAAGAATATTGATCTTTGTCTGATTATGTCCAGATGTTATTGTGGTTAAGCAGCTGTTGAACACCTTGAACATTATTTTCTATGGTTGAGCTAGATTCTTTGTATAGAAGGCGCCCACTTTATCAACAACACCTTGATAGCCAACCTTGTTCATGAAAGCTTCAATAGTTTCAATGTTGACTGGTGCGACAAATAGATTTTCAGGAGTTTCCACTATTCTAAAAGAAATGTCTCGGAACATAATCCACTTATAAAACAAACTGTTGAGTATTCAGCATAAACTTGATCGTTTCTTCAAGACTAGGTACTTTTCTAACCGTCTTACGGAATTGTTGTAAGTACACAACAGGGACATCAGCAGTGGCAGTTAAGCATAAATGAATGAATGATCAAGTAGAATCTGCCCAATAATCTTGCATTCAGGAGAGCATGGAGTACTCTGCAGCACCGTGTAATTGTTGCACCTCCTGATTGTATGAAATTTTGGAACAAGTTGAGCAGCTAGAATTACTTGTTGAGCCATATGGAATACTGTATGATGACATGAAATGAGATAAATTTATGTAATACACATTTATATAACATTTTTGTCTCTTTCCACTCTGTCTGTTTTTATGTGCTCTGGCAATTCTTTTTGAGCATATTCTGATCATTTTCTTTCTCATGTGCCAATTCTTTGCTTTTTTCGGGCACATGCCATACGCTTTATTCGTCTTTTTCTTTTAATCTCATTTTGTATGCTCTGACATTTCTTTTTCAAGCATACTTTGATTTACTTTTTCACGTATGGATTTTATCTCTTTTTCATATAATATTCCCACAAAAAAAAAGCATTTGGTGGAAATGATACTCATTCCAGAATATAAAATATACTCCTAATTTTGAAAATACTAATTTGGCATAAAACACAAGTTTAGTAACAACCATTTAATAAATCCAAGAAGTATAAATTTATATACTAAAAAACTGTTGTGAAAGAGTACCACTTCCTGACACAATGATACGTCTTTTTGATTTAGAAATTGAGATAAATTTTTCAAAACACAAGTTTTTCAAAGATGTCTGAAAACAATGATTATACAACCAATCTAATGAAACATAAATTGGATGGTCACTAAGCCACTCACTCCTCATTCTATTCATTGCAGAAAACGGCCAAAACCGGACATGACTTAGACCATTTACCCAATTATGTACAATAGATAGTCATAAATCACTTTTTGAACAATTTTTGAAACAATATTTTTTAAAACTTTAAACTTTTCCTTTTGATAAAAATGAGAAACTTTATGATCACAAACAGTTGAAGCACCATTTTATTTCCACTTCATGTTTCCTTTTCATGTTTTTGAAATCATTGATCACATGACTGAAAATTTTTGTTATACAAAACCTAATCTTATATACGATATTTGGATGGTCAGAGACTTGCTCATCCTCATCCTGTTACACTCAGGAAACGGTCAAAACCGGACACAATCTTCACCATTTGATCCATTTAGCAATATAAAATATGATTCTGTAACAAAATTTATCATTTGTTTTTGTAAGATGCCATTTTTTACAACAATTAAGCCCATTTGAGTATTCGTTAAAAATTTTTGGCCCATTAATAACCTTATACGAAACCCATTCTTAAAAACCCATTGTTTCTTACGAAACCCATTAATTAAACCTAAAATATCATTTATGAAACCCATTTGGCGCATTACTGTTCATGAAACCCTTTGATAAGCTTTTACGAAACCAAAACTTGAAAAAAAATTGATTTCGTAAACATATATACCAATTGAAAAATGATATCCTGGATATTTTTGACTTGTTTTCAGCTTATTTATCATCTTATTAACAATTTTAGCTTATGCTTATGTCCAAAAGCAATTTTTCAAAGATACGAAACCTATCATCGTTACAAAACCTAATGAATTTATTCCACAAATGATATTTTCAGTGATCAATCAATCCTAATCATGTCACAAGACATACATTAACATTTTGCCTCAATCAATTTCACTTTTTAATCACTTTGCGTATTTACGAAACCCTAGATATAAACGAAACCTATTTCTTTCCATTAATATTAACAATTAAGCGCAAATAATACAAGTAGGACACGTTTTCTTATGTTTTGCAGTACAAAAAACCAATAAAACATTTGGATCGTGGTTTCTCTAATAAGAAAGCTCCAAGTATTTACATCAACCCTTTTTTTACAATTTACGAAAAGTGAAAAAGTTTCCGTATGAAACTGTTGATTATACTTCTGAAAATGACTATCCAACTTTGGTAGTTTTAGTCCCTCAAATATCCTTACATAAGCTATTTTAACCCTACGAAAGCTAACTTTTTGAACTTGTCATTTCAGACCCTCAAATTTCTTTACGTAAGCTATTTTAACCCTACGAAAGCTACGTTTTAAACTTGTCATTTCAGACCCTCAAGTTTCTTTCGTAAACAATAAACACCCATTTTCCTCATCGAACCTTTTTAAATTATTTTGCAATTAAGTTCCTATTTTTTACATAAAAATTTATAACTCCCCCTCAAACAATTATCCACTTTTTTTGAAATTACTTTTTTTTTGAAAATTTGTTCAAAAAGAAGTTATTTTTGCTTTTGAGAACACACTTTTATTTTCTGATGATGAATTGACTGAAAAATTTATAACTCCCCTCAATAAAATATTTAATTAAAGAACTTTATCCAAAGATAGTTAATTTTGCAGTTTTGGACATTCTTTGAGAAGATGTTTGAAAATTAAGAATTTCATAACTCCCTCTCGAATAAATTTTTTAATTAAAGAACTTATTCAAGAGATTGTTATTTCTTGCAATTTTGCACACTTGAATTTTTCAAACTTGATGATTTTTTGAAAGATGTTTTAAAAAAGAATCCTTTGTTTGTAAATGGATTTTGATTACAAACCATATATTTTAGCAGTGAAAGAACATTTTGAATGATACATTTATTTTGCATTTAGAGAATCACTTTTTGAGAAATACAATATCATGCAACTGATAAAACAGAGAAGATATGTGTTTGTATCTTTAAATTATATTTTTGTGTTTTTGTATTTTTCAATTTTTTTTTGATTTTTTAGTTTTGAAAAATAAAAAATAGTAAAAAATATTTTTTCTTGTTTTTGAAAATTTTTAATTTTTAATTTTGTTTTTGAAAAATTTCAATTTTGTATTTTGTTATTTACAATTTGTTTTGATGTGTGATCTTTCATTCAAGAAGATGAGTTTGCCAAACGTTCCAACTGAGTTGAAGTCATACATCGTATACCAATCCTGTAAACTAAATACTCAAACCTTTCCTTTGGAAGGGCTTTAATAAAAAGATCAGCAAGTTGGTATTCCGCCTCGACAAAGTAAAGTTCAATGGTACCTTTTTCAACATGCTCCTTGATAAAGTGATAACGGATGTTAATGTGTTTTGTACGAAAATGTTGTACCGGATTGCAAGATATGGCAATTGTACTTTGTGAATCACAGTATATTGGAATCTTGTTGTACCGAAATCCATTATCTAGCAGTAGCGTCCTCATCCAAATGACTTGAGCCCAACATGCAAATAATGATACGTACTCAGCTTCTGCAGTTGATTGCTGTACAATCTTGCTTTTTCGACGACCAACTAACTAGCTTATCTCCCAGAAATTGAATGCCTCCAGATGTACTTTTGCAATCATTATTACACCCTACAAGGTCTGCATCTGAATATGCAATTAGCTCAAACTCAGAATCCTTCGAGTACCATAGGCCCATGTTAATGGTTTGTCTTAGGTAGCGAAAGATCCTTTTGACCTCTTTGAGGTGCTTTTCAATTGGGTGTGCCTGATAACGCGCACATACAAATGTCGCAAAGGCAATGTCTGGTCGACTAGCAGTGAGATACATAAGTCCCCCAATCATACTACGATACTTAGTTTGATCAACTTGGGTACCCTATAAATCTGCATCTGGTTTGGTTGTAGCCATTGGTGTACAAACAGTATCACATTTTTCCATCCCATGTTTCTTAAGAAGATCTAAAGTATATTGTGATTGACATATAAAAATTCCTCGGGGTGATTGAAAAATAGAGACCTGAAGTCATGAGAAAAGAACTTCATATCTTCCATCACTGACATTTCAATTAGCTTTCATTAGTTTTTCAAATCTTTTTGCAAACACTGGTTTAGTTGACCTAAAAATTATGTCATCGACATAGATTTGAACGAATAAAATATTATCCCCGTGTCTTGTAAACAATTTTAGATTGACAATACCTTTTGTGAAATGGTGTTCGATTAAGAATGAGTAATGGCTTGGTCATACCAGCTCTAGGGCTGTGTTTGGGACCGTACAAAGCTCTCCTTAAGACGATATACGTGGTTTGGAAAGTCTGAATCTACAAATCCATCCAGCTAACGAACAAAAACTTCCTCTTTCAATGGACCACTCAGAAATTCCGTTTTGACATCCATTTGATAAATAGGAAAGTTCATGTAAGTCGCGTATGCCACAAAAATTCTAACAACTTCAAGTCTTGCAACTGGTGCAAAAGACTCCTCAAAATCGATTCCCTCCTCTTGACGATATCCTTTGGCAACTAAACGAGACTTGTTCCATATAATCGTGTTTTTCAGTATCAGTCTTGTTTTTCCAAATCCATTTGACTACAATTATGTTTCTGCCAATAGGACATTCAACAAGTTCCCAAACATCAAGGATTTTGAACTGGTTAAGCTTATCTTGCATGGATTCAATCCAGTTGGCATTAAGCATAGCCTCCTTGATATTTTTTGGTTCAATTATTCATACTATTAATGCGTACATACAAACTTTTGCATCAGTCTGAAGTTGATTTCTTGTCATTACAAGTTTCGAGGGATCACCAATCACTTGTTCAATTGGATGATTCTTAGTCCACCTATCACTTGAGTGATGTTTTTGATGAAACTCGTGCATATTTGATGGATCCTGATATGTTGAAGATGACTCAGCTTCTTCGAACGCAGGAGTTGGAGGTGCATTGTAGAACACATTTCCATCAAAATATGCAATGTCTTCTTGAACAAATTCATCAGCATTTTCATTCAAGACTGGAGAGTTTGGTTCAGTAGCAATTTGTTCTGCTGACGAAGATACTATTTGAGGAGCTTCATCTTCTTCAACTTGTTCTAATATGTAAATTATATTCTTCAACTTGTTCAATTGAAGATGATGAAGAAGTGTGTTCATTATCAAGAGTATTTGCAGCGAAATTATCTGACACTTCTTGTGAACACGTCTCATAGTATTTTTCATACAGAGGACCAAACAAATTATCCAAGTCTGATTTTGAAGGTATTGATTGTGAATCTTCTGATGAATCTTGAAAATTCATGCAATTCATTCCGGGTTCTAAATTGTTGTATTTAGAAGCCACATATGTGAGTTTATCAAACTTTACATGGATCGTTTCCATTATCTTTTTGGTTTGACGGTTGTAAATACAAAATCCTCTTGATGACTCAAAATAACCAATAAAGATACCAATGTCAGCCTTTGGTTTCATTTTCCCAAGATCATCACGATCATTTGTTGGATAACAAAGAGATCCAAACACATGAAAGTATTGAATATTAGGTTTTCGTCCTTGAATCAGCTCATAAGGAGTCTTATTGTACCGTGTGTGTACAATAGAGCGATTTTGAGTAAAATAAGCAGTAGCAATAGCTTCAGTCCAGAGAAATTTTAGAGCTTTAGAAAAGATAAGCATTGTGCGAGCAGCCTTGACGAGTGTACGATTTTGAAGTTCAACAACACCATTTTGTTGAGGCGTTCGAGAAATTAAAGTTTGATGAACAATGCATAACATTACATAAAATGCCCGTAAATTCTCGTTTTTGAATTCGGTTACATTATTAGTTCGAATCATCAGAATTTGAGCCTTTAGATTCCTTTGAACTTGAGTAACAAAATCGATGATCATATCAAAACCTCCTTTTCCGTACAAGAAAAATATACCCAGGTGTACCGAGAATAATCATCAACGATTACTAGAGTATATTTCTTGTCATTGATACTTGTGACCCTCATTGGCCTACATAAATCCATATGAAGTAGTTCGAGTTTAGATTTTGTACTTGGAACTAACTTTGGTGGAAGTGAAGCTTTCTTGCTTTTACCTTGTTCACATGCTAAACATAGGTGATCTTTGTTATACTTAAATTTTGGAAGCCCATAAACCTAGATCTTTTGACTGAGTTGATAACGTACCAAAATTTAAATGAGAAAGCCTGCGGTGCCATAACCAAGATTTTGTTGATGTGGCTCTGGACATTAAACACACTGGAGAAGAAGCCGCCATCTTGGAAATAGGGATAGTGTAAATATTTGAATCACGAGAACCGGTAAGCAAGTTATCACCCTCTAAATTCCAAACATAACACGTGTTTGAACGAAAAGCTACTTCTAAATCTCCATCACAAAATTGTTCGACCGATAATAAGTTGTGTCCAAGGCCTTCAACAATATATACATGACAATCGTTAGATTTCCTTAAATATATATCCCATATCCAGTAATTGCAGCGAGATGACATTTCCAAAGTGGACTGTTCCCATGAATTTCTCAACGAAATTTCTTAGCAGTTGAAGATTGCCAGTCATATGCTTCGAGCATCCGCTATCAACAATCCAAAGGACGAGCTGAATCACCTGCATCACATGAAACAAATGCAGATGGAAGAGTGGACAGTTTGGCTACCCATTTCTGAGTGGTAACCGGTGTGTTAGATGTAGAACGAACACGGATACGACTCTTTGTTTCACTTGGAAGTGATTGAGCAGTTTTACTTTTAGGTGATCAATTAAAACTTTGTTGGTTTTCAAACCATCTCTGGTACTTTTGACTTGTTGAAATTTTGGTTTTCATGTAATTGCTAAGTGTTTTACTTTGACTAGAATCATGAGATAATGATGATGCACTAGAGACTTTATTTGTTGCTTTTGGGGTGTTAGCAACACTTAATCAAGATTTCGCAACTACAGAAGTAGCTCCTAAATTCTTAGATTTTGCTGCTACGGGCTCTTAACATTAGAATTTCTAGACAAAGCATAACGAGCAATAAAATTTTAATGAGAAAGCAAAAACACATCTTTTCCACAAGAAACACAAACAATATTCGAACTGTCATTATACAACAGGTGTGTCCCATAAAAACCCTTTTTATGAATGCAATGTTTGAAAACGGTTATAGTCCAGCAAAAACATTTGACCTGGTTCTCTATAACCTTGGCTCTTGATACCAATCTGTAACACCCCCAAATTGGGTCGCAGCGGAATAAGGGTCCGGGGCGTGTTACTTCAAGATCAATAGCACAAGATATATAAGAACGACACAAAAAGTCGTTTAAAATGATACATTGGATTTAATTGAAAGACTTAATACAAAAGCATATAGCTTTACTTGTTCATTGTTAAATATTACAAAAGTTGACAATACATTTCCCAAAATATGATGCACCTAAATCTTTAAGCGTGCAATCCAAAATGTAACCCAATGCATCCCTGGCATCCCATGCCTATTGATCTCCTGAAAACATTGCTTAAAAACGTCAACAATAATGTTGGTGAATTCATAGGTTTGATAAATCATAATATGCAGGACCGCAAGACTTTCCCCGTAATAATGCAACATATGCAGATCTCACAAAACTAGATTACATTTACACTAAGCTCATGACACTGAAGCTCGACAGTCTTGTTCGCATAATATTGCTACTCAGCCCGCAATGATGTTTTAACCAGAAAACATCCCAAATCCTACATGCTATAACGTTCATTCTCGGTGATAGCTAGTCACCCGAACGGGGAGGTCGTTTCCCGAATAGATCAATTAAATAACATTCGCGCTCACATAATGTAATTAATACTTGCGTCCAATTTATAAAACAAAGCATGTAATCAATACTTGCGTCCAATTTGTAAAACAAAGCATGTTTCCACCCCATAATTATAAATCATTGAAATCGTAAAATGAAATCAATACTTGCCTGTCCAATTGTAAAACAAAGCAGTGTTTCCACCCCAAATAATATTAAATCAGTAAAACTTGTAAAAAGTGTGGGGCTATGAACTCACCTTGAGATCAGAAAATCCACATAATCGCATTAAAGGCGTCACTAAAAGATCGATGCAACTTAAATTATCATAGTCGTATAAGTACCTAGAACTTGAATATAATCGTTATAGTTGGTTACATCCATACTATCGATCGGTCTGCTATCATAATTTAAGAGGTCATGACATGACGTTCGAGGAGTTAGGACACTTTAAATCGTAAATCCAACAACTCGTCGATACGCCATCCGAAGAGGCCTCATTATGAAACTCCCTAGTAATATAGTACTTCGATAACCACATAATATTCTATATAGCTCAATCACCAACTAATGGTTTTGGTAAAATTGTGTTTAATAAGTTAAAACGTTTATAATTACCGTTTTAGTAAAACTAGCATAACTTTTGCGTTTTAAGCCTGATTTTGACGTTTCTTATGCCCACGTCTTCGTAGTAAGACGAGTGATCAAAATATTACATTTTCAAGTTTTTAATATTCTAACGATGAATAGTGTATTTTACTGTATCACGACAGCTCCTTACTACTCTTTTAGGGTGTTTAATTAGCGTGAAACTTGTAATCGTAATAACTTATATTTCGTTTTAGAAATCCCGATTTTAGTGATTCCTTCGAGTACGTCTTTGTTATTAAAAGATGTATTATATTTATAAAGTTGGGTCCGCTGATAAATAGTACTTTTACTGTTCATAGTTTATAAAATTACTTTTATAAACTTTAATTATCGAAAAAAAAAAAAAAATAAAAAAAGGGTCATAGTCTTATTCGTTATAAGTTCCGTTTTTAGCGATTCTATTCCGAGTACGATCTCGAAATAAAAGTATAATCATTAATTTTGATGTTTTAAAAATCTTAGTTGCTGTAAATAATAGTGCTTTTCATAAAAATAGTTTTATAAAAGTATTTTCCTTCTTGTTCGTAAAATCGTAATTAACGTATCTATTTCGTTATAAATCGTTTTTTTCGAGTTCTTATCAATTTTTGTAATCGACATAAGTCGTATTATTTTAATAAAATTGAACTAACCTACTGTATGAAGTTCGAAACAACACACTCTTTATACATTTATGCATACTTTTTAATTCACAACCTTTTAAGAAAACTTAAAAACCCATAATATAAGACTCTAAACATGTTTAAACTCTAAATGACACGTTAACATACTTTTACATCTATATTTATCATGATATATATGACCATGGATAACATAAGAAAAGTGTGTAAATTCATAAACATAAGATTTACTCTTTTACAATATAAAAAGTCCTTAGTGGTGATTTAGCCATATATAACATATCACACATAAAATAATGATAATAAAAAGTATAAAGGAATTTAGAAGACCTTAGGGATGATGACAAATAAGTGCTAAACCCTTGTTTAGACTTTAAACCCAAGGTTATAACCAAGAAAACCCTAGCTTCCAAATGAAAACCCTAACTTCTCCTTTCTTGTTTAATCCTTGAAAATGCTTAGCCAATGCTTGGAAATATCTTAGAATGTCTTATAATGGATGTGTATAGAAGGGTATAGGTTGAATAAAATTTTGTATGGATTATGTTGGGGGCTTGGTTTGTGCCGTGGCCTATTGAGAGAACAAAGGAAGAGTTTTTGTTGAATTTTGGCTAAGTGTTACTTGTATGCTTTCTCTTACTAGAAGATACATGTATATAAGGTGCAAGACTTAGTCAAGGAGACAAGGTAAGGTCTTAGGGATGGGTCATTGGTCTTAGGGATGGGTCTATGGGTCAAAGTCTTGGTCTTTGGTCAAATAAACAAGGTATGGTGTGGTTTAATGAGGTATGATGTACATTGACCAAAGTGGAAGAGTTTCTTGTATATATGCTAAAATTTCGGCATACATATGATATATATGATATATATTTTGTAACTTTTATGTATTGGGTATAACTGTGGGTATTTGTTGAAGCGTAGAAAAGTTTTGGTGGTTCAGGGAGAGCCTAAACCAATTTAATTCGCGAAACGTGATACACTATCCCTTTACGTAATCTGATAAAAATAAAATGAACAAAAGTTAATAATTATCCTCAAAATAATTCTTAAAAGAAAAACCCTTGCTGATTGTTAAACATTTAATGTGGTTGATGCCAGCGTTTATACATGTAAACGCTAATTTTAGCTACGCTTTAGCTTAATTCAGTGAAATTTACAACAAATGCGTACCATGCAAAAATATATATTAGGATTATCGGACGTCAGTCAAAGACTTGAAAACACAGGTGTTATTATAGACTTCCCCCCTTTAAAAACAGCCTTGTCCTCAGGCATACGATGCAGGCACTTTACGATGGTGCGTTCTTTAGTGAAGAGGTGTGGAAAATTCTCTTGAATGGTCCATCACGTTCCCGACGTAACATCAAGACCTCTCTGTAGTACCATCGAACTTGTGACTATTGGGATCCACTTTGCTACAAACCCATTTCACTCACGGCCTCACTATTTCTAAATGGTACCCTCAACAAAATGAAGCTTGTCATCAAGATGAAGTCCATCCAACGGAACGGCTAATGGTTCGTCGGCATGACACTTCTTCAAATTAGATACATGAAACGTATTATGAACTCTGCTCAATTCTTCTGGAAGTTCAAGCTTGTAGAAACTTCCTCCAACCTTTTCTAATACCTTGAAAGGGTCCAACATAACTGGTTTTAACTCCCCCCACCCGATTGCCAAAACTTACACCTCCTTTCTAAAGGCGAAACCTTTAGTAAAACTTTATCCCCGACTTGGAATTCCAATGTTTATGCTACATATCCGGCGACCACTTTTGTCGAAACGAGCGGCTATGCATCCATTGCTGTGATCTGGATGATTTTCTCAGTGGTCTCTTGAATTATTCTGACCGTGAGTATTTGATCTGTCTCCAACGTTCAGTGCCAACAAACAGGTAACATACTTTCTACCATAAAGGCTACAAAATGGAGCGGCCTTGATGCTGGCGTGATAGCTATTGTTATAAAGAACTCTGTACCATGGCAAAATGTTAAAAAATGGGTGGCCCAACCTTTCCAAAGTCGATTGCATAAGCACGCAGCATAACCTCAAGTGTTTTTTAAATGGTGCCTCTCACTTTGCCCTCATGTTTGTGGTTGGTACGTATACTCATATCCAAATTAGTACCAAAGCGTTCTGAATGACCTCGCATAAATAGATGCGAAATCTCGGGTAATGATCACAAAATGATTTGAGACAGGTATTTCCAAAAAAAGGAGGTTGTGGTATAGTGAGGAAGGAGGGTTGGGTGTGTACAATTTTACGTACCATTTACAACGTTATATCAAAACAGATTTTAACGTACCATTTACAACGTTATATCAAAATAGATTTTAAACGTTAAACATTTATATCAAAACCCTAATTATATGTAATGTATACATATAAAAGGAATGTGCAAGCCTTAAAACATGTGTACAAGTGTACAATGCACTACATATGAAATATAATGTTCCTCCAAGTCAATGTACAACTCATTTAAGCTCAATATACAAATCCATGAAGCACGAATTCAAACTAACTCATTTTCCCTCCAAAATCATTCTAATTTCTTACCACCACTTTAGCACAAGGTACAATACTTAATGCACAAATTCTAAACCTTAAACCTAAACCCTAAATCATCTTAAACCACTAATCTAAAATCCTAAAACCCTAATTTCATTTTTAAACCTAAACCTTGATTCTAAACCTTAATCCTAAACCCTAAACCTTAATCTTAAACCCTAATCCTAACATTAAACCTTAATCCTAAACCCTAATCTATCCTAAACCTTAAACCTAATTCGAATTCAAACCAAAAACCCTAACTCGAGACCAAAACCAACCCGGAACCCTTTTTTCTTTCATTTTTGACCCATTTACACCTAAGCTAGTAACCTAACACCTCAAGAACCTCTATGACTAACCTACTACCACCCCAAGCAGCCTAGCAACCACCTCCCGTACAACACCATCACCCTTGCATCACCAACTTGGCCTCTAAGTTGTAGCTACAACTCGTTACCCCTCTATCTCCCTCCATGGCTTTCCACCATTAAATTCTCAATCCTAGCTTGTAATACTCATCACTATAGCTGCCATGAATCACCTAAGGTAGCCTTGACACTAATCAAAACCCTAAACTTGGGCACCAAGCCCATTCGAACCCTATATAAGCCAAAACATACACACTCTTTCAAACATACCTCAAATATTCATCACAAACACAAATGGAGTTCTAAACCAGACCAAGGAGGATCAACAAAAGCCCCAAGATCAGTTTGAAACTAAGAATAAAGAAGGAAGAAGCCATTGAAGTCATTTCTAGGCGTACAAACCCAAAAACACCATTTCGACCCCTTTCTAGCTCAAGTAAGCCTAAATCTTGTTCAATAAGCTCATAATCTGTTTTAGAATATTCATAAGACTCCTAAGATCCTATATGAACTTTGTTCAATCCTTGAATCCTCAAACCCATGCATTTTTGGTTAAGACCCTAAAAAAGACCCGTTTTGATTTTCTAGCTAACGAATCCTTTTTCTAAACTTTTATTACGTTAGAAAAATAATATTTGGATCTTATTCTAAAAACCATGACAGCAAAACTCTTTTTTGATTCTAAAATATGAAAATTATGAATTTTGGACTTGATTTGTAAATGTTTTCATGCATAGGGGTACATATCGTAACTTTCTGAAATTTATAACTAAAGGGACTGAAAATGTTATTTTCCTAAAGTTATAACTACAAGGGGCTGTTTTACTAATTTCTAAAGTTAAAGGTTTAAATTACATATACTTTATATATAAAGGACTAAATTTGTAAAAGTTTATAAATCAAGGGTATTTATTGCCATTTTTGCAAACATAAAAATATAGAACATAATATTTTTATTTAAATAATAAAAATATATATTAATATTATAATACTCGATTTTATTAAAACGCGATACATTTATCGCTATTAATCATCGATCGATCGCATTATAAATCAATTTACATTATATATCGAAACGTAATTATAATCATCGACTACTTTTGAAGAAACTTAAAATCTTATCGTATCACTAGTCACTAGGTATATATCATGTGAAGGATTCCATTTGTTATTTGTTTTGACGAGTTGCGATGGTTAATTACAGATTAAAAGTGCCCTGCTCCCTCAACATACTGCAGTAAACCTCTAGGATTATGATAGCCCGAACAGTGATACAATATTTCCTATAAATTAATTAAATCAAAGTAATACTTTTAAACTTTATGAAGTATTTGAAACTTAAACCATCACAAACTACGATTGACATATTACTCCAGGTTGCGTGACGAGGCCGTTACTTTCACTTGATATAATCTGCCATCAAAAATCATATATCCCTGTTAAGGTAATTTTATAGCCTCGCCATTTTAAATCTTTGAAACGATGTCAAAAACCCGCGAGGTGGAGACATCTATAAACCAGAATACCGAGTTTTTTTGACCACTCTATCTACCTAATATATTATTGCCTAAGTCCTTACTTTTGCCATTATGACCCCACTATCATTAACCGTTTAATTACATTTGGAGTAAGCGCGAATGCTGTGAATAGATCTATTTGGGACTGAACTCCGTGTTGGGTAACTTATACTTTCTGGTAACCAAACGCACTTCATTTGAATCACTATGCGGGTGTTTGGCAAAGGCACCTGTTTGGGCAACTTCTTGTGATTATTGATTATCTCATGGTCTCTGTGTCATGAGCATAGCGCAATAAGTATTGTTTCTATAATAATTGTATTCATTAATTTATTACACATATGGGTGTAATAACAACGGTAACCCTCTATTTGAACTTGATCAAACTATTTAAACATAAACCTATTGAATTTCCTAACCTTTGTGTTTGACTATTTAGCAAATTTTTATCTCAGTTAACCAGAGCATCTTATGGCACGAAGTGGCACACAGAATTATTTAAGTCAAAAAAAACGAGACTTGAAGATGGCTAAGTGTATCATTCAAACTTTAATGTTCTAGATTTTATATCTCTCTTTTGTAAAACTCTGATGATAAATTACTGAATAACTAAATTTTACAAAATGTCTCTTTACGAGTCACTTTTCTATGAATTATGACTGTTTTGAACTAATAAATAATACCCCAGATTATCTTTTCCCCTGCTATAGTGTCAAATGGGTGTTATATCACAATATTTCAAACTTTATCTAGGCCCTTACAAATCAATACTTTGTGTACTAAGGTAAAAATACTTTAAGATTGCTGAAGAAATTTATCCACCAAAGATCTTAAACACAGTCTTTATACTGAATCTAACCAACCTCCCCACGATTCAGTTATCTTTTATTAAAATAATGCTAAAGAATAGCATATCAGTTTACAATACAAGTGAAAGAGAAAGAAACAAAATACACAAACTAGGGTTTCCTCAATACAACTAACAAATATGATGAGAGAAACTTAACACAATAAAGCAAAATAGAATAATAAAACTATGAGCCTGTTAAGGCTTTATATAGCTTTGAGCTGGGTAAATACTCCTGAACCCTTGAACTATTGATATCTTTACATCTTGAGCCCTCCAAGAATATTGTCGAGAACACTTTAAGCTTATACTATGAAGAAATGACTCTAAGGCCTATGCGTATAAGTAAAAGCTTACTTCCAACACTCCTCCATAAGCTTTTTCACTTGAAAAGGATTGAACAAACCAACACTACAACAAAACTTGTTATGATCATAAATAGTTAACCCTTTTGTGAACAAGTTTGCAATATTATCCTCAGACTTAACTTTTTTAGGCTTAAGCCCATCTGCAATCTTTTCCCTAAGGAAATACAAATCAATCTCAAAATGTTTACTTCTCTCATGTAACACAGGATTTGCTGAGATTGGAATTGCTGAATTATTATCACAATTCATCTCAATTGGAAAATCTGTAACAATCTGAAGATCTGTTAAGATCTTCTTTATCCAAATCACTTCACAACAAACATTACACATAGCCCTTAACTCAGCCTCAGTTGAAGATCTAGAAACAACAAACTATTTCTCACTTTTCCATAACAAGATTATTTCCAAGAAACACACTGTACCCAGTTATAGATCTTCTAGTAATCTTACATTTTGCCCAGTCTGAGTCAACAAAGACTCTCAAATTGTTATCACCATTTTCTTTAAAAGTTATACCACAACCAGGAGCATTTTTCAAATACCTCAGAACCCTGAAAGCAAGTCTTAAGTGTGATTTCATAGGACTATGCATGACTTTTACATAGCAGTGAACTGCATAAGATATATCAGGCCTTGTCATAGTCAAATAAATCAACTTACCAACCAACTTTTGATACTTAATTATACCAGTCAAAGCCTCATCATCACCAAACTTTAAAACAAGTTTCTTATTCTCAGGATTTGATTCTATAGGTGTACCACATGGCTTACAGGCCAACATACCAAACTCATACAATAACTCAGTACAATACTTCCTTTGAGTCAAACATATACCTTCTGGTATATCAACAACCTCAATTCCTAAAAATTATTTCAGTTTTCCCAACTCTTTGATTAGAAACTTTGTACTCAAATATTGTTTGAATTTGTTAATTTCATTAATGTTATTCCCAGTGACAATTATATCATCAACATAACAAGAAGAATCAAGATTACTCCTTGATCATTCTTAATGAATAATGGAAAATCATTAACACTTTGAATAAAACCATTTTCAAACAAAACTGATGACAATTTTTCATTCCATTTTCTAAGGGCATGTTTTAAACCATACAAGGATTTAATCAATTTGCATACTTTTTTCTCATTTTTATCACAAAATCCCTCAGGAAAATTCATATAGAACTCTTCCTCAAGATCCCCATACAAGAAGGCATTATTAATATCTAGCTGAAACAATGACCAGTTATTCTTAATAGCAATACTCAAAACACATCTAACAGTGACAATTTTCACCACATGTGAGAAGGTCTCTTCATAGTCTATTCCTTCTTTTTGATTAAATCCTTTAGCACCAAGCCTTGCTTTAAACCTTTTAATGTCATCATTAGACTTGTACTTAACCTTCCAAACCTATTTTGAACCTATAGCTTTTCTACCTTTAGGTAATTTAGTTATTTCCCAAGTATTATTTTTATTAAAGGCTTTAATTTCCTAATTCATGGCCTATATCCATCTGTTGTCTTTAACAGCTTCTTGATAGGTGGTAGGCTCATGAACTTTATTAATACTAGTGGCAAACACATAGTTATCAATACTTAAGTCATAATAGTTAGCCACGGTATTTATACTATATTTAACATTTTTGTCAAGCACATAATCTTGATACTTAGTCGAAAGACTAGTTTTCCTACTAGATCTTTTAACAGTTTGTCCTACTACTGGTTCTGGTGAGCACCCAAACAAATGACCAAATACTAAATTATTCTCACCCAGATATTTTTCCATAATTTTCATCATCTCACTCATTAACCCTGAATACCCTTCATGAAAACACTATTTAATGTTTGCATAATCATTCCTCTCTACAGAACTTCCTACTAGAAGTGCTACTAGTGACATTTATAGTATCTGAATTATCAGTTTATTCAACTGTATCACTAACATCAACTTCTATAGTGCTGTCAAATGGGTTCTAGGTACTAGTCTTAGGTATAAATTTACTACCAACATCTGCACTTACTCCCCCATTATCATAGGGCTCATCAGACTTAGGATTGCTATCATTATTTTGATCAAAAAAATTTAAATCATTTATTCCACTTTCTTCAAACACAAAATCATTAGTGAAAGATTTATTTTTAAAAGTAAATATTGTCTCATAAAATTTGACATCCCTTGAAAACAAAAACTTTTTATTATCCAAACTAAACAACTTGTATCCTTTTTTATCAAAAGCATATCCAACAAAGACACATTTTTTGATTTAGAAGCAAATTTATCAGTTTCATTTTAAACAATTGAGAAACAAAGACAAACCAATAAAGTCCTTTTAATGATGAGACTAAGTCACAATTATAAACTAACTCAATATGACTTTTAACCCAGCGTAACACAACCAGCGTAGGCCAAACTGTTTATTAAGTAAGTAGCAGTTAGAATAGATTCAGTCCAAATGTTCAAAGGTAACCCATATAAAACATGAGGGCCCTAGCTGTATTTAAAAGATGCATATGCTTTCTCTTTGCTACACCATTCTGTTGGGGTGTATATGGACAAGTAGTTTGATGTAAAATACCATTTCTTTTTAAAAAAAACTATTAACTTATTTGTTTACAAACTCTGTTCCATTATCAATTCTAAACACTTTTATATTTTTCTCAAATTGATTTTTAATTAGATTATAAAAACTTACAATATTATCAAAAACTTCACGTTTGTTTTCAATAAAAACACCCAAACTGCCATGGTGTAGTCATCAACAACAGTCAGAAAGTATCTAAAACCATCTCTACTAGTAACCTTGTAAGGATCCCATACATCTAAATGAATTAAATCACCTAAGTGTTTCGACTTATGGCCACTAAGAGAAAATGGTTCTCTAGTTTGCTTAGCCTTGTGGAAAATGTTACAAGGTCTTGAACTAGGTCTGACTATAACCTTTAATATTACTTTTAAGAACACTAAGACTTTGTCCATTAGGATGACCAAGCTATTATGCCAAATACCATTAGACACAACACCTTATATTTTTATATTACAATTGGTAATTCTTTTACCTTCATCCAAAAAAATAATAATCCAGGGGGGGGATGTAGGATATAACCCTTTCTCACGAACCAACCCCTTTATGGTGCCTTTGATGTTAGGTCCTAATTAACACGTTAGAGTCATTAAACTAACAACTTGATTATCTCTGCAAACTTATGAAGAGATAAACAAACTAACAAGATACCTATGAACCACCAACACATTCTTTAGCAATTAACTTTTCCCGTTAAATAGAGTTTCCAATTTGTTTTAACCATGTTCAATGTACCATTAGGATGAGAAAACCTGGTATTCTTAGTAAGAACATCAATTATATCATGTAAAAAAGTTTATGCTAAAGGTATTAAGTTAACTAGCTCCTGAATCTATAATCCATCCAATATAAGTACTATATGTACTTATATTAGAATTATAATTGAAGAATCTACAACTCATAAAACTTATAACATGATTAGACAGATGAACAGTACCTACAACACTAGCAAATCCTTTGCTAGTATCACATGTACCACTTAACAAAGCCATAAGTCTCTGATACTGATCATTAGTAAGAGTCGGAGATGCACTCTTATTATGATCAAAATTACCATTACCATTAGAAACATTATTTGAAGTGTTCTTATTATTTATATTCTTTTTAAACCCAGGTGGATACCCAACCAATTCAAAACACCTATCAATTGTGTGGCTAGTCATATTACAGTGCTTACAGACAAGGTTTGACACCCTGCCAAACCTTCTATTTTTATTGTTACTAGAACTGCTAGCATTACTAGTATTCCTGTTTGAAGTCCAATTATTATTACCAATATTGTTATTATTTCTGTTAGACACCCAGTTATTACCCCCAAACCTAGCTGTAAAAGCAGCTAGTCCAGACTTACAATTCTTAGAGGTCATGTTACTATTTCTATAGGATTCATCCCTAGAAAGAGTAACAAAAGCAAACTTAACATCAGGAATAGGATCTGATGTAAGAATTATACTCCTAACAGAACCAAAAACATCATCTAAACCTATTAAAAATTGCATCAACCTTAAGAGTTGAGCATGATCCTTAAGTTTAGCACTACCTTCACAAGTACATGCAGGCAAATCAACAAGAGAATCAAACTGCCTGTCACATCCCTAAACGGGGCCTGGATGGAATACATGTGTCCGAGGGCGTGACGTCATAATACACATCACACAAGATACAAAGAACGACCTCTAAGGGTACGTTTGAAAATTCAACATCGTTGCATTAATTAAAATTGTTAAAGTTTGGCATAAGTTTAAAGATAATATGCGGAAGCGAATAAAAGTTTTAGAAATTGACAACGATGTTTAAACAGTAGATAATAGCGTTTCTTGAAAATTGGCCCAATGCATAGCGACACCAAATAGCAAGCAAAGACATCCACAGCTAAGCACCTGAGAAAAACATGCTAAAACGGTCAACATAAAGTTGAGTGAATTCATAGGTTTAAATTTAGTATTAAAAGTGGACCACAAGTTCACAGTACACACGTCACAGTTATAACAGATACAACTTCACATAAAAGAATGTATTTACATGACACCGAAGCTCAATTTAAAAGGAAGCATTTTATATTCCAAATAGTATTCCACGCCCTAGAGGTATCTGACCAAGATCACCTATTGACAATCCAACATGGTATATATCCATTTGGTCGGGACCTCCAAATCTAGTAAGCGCTACTTACCCGGATAGGGACAATTACTCCCAATAGATCTATTTACAACATTCGCGCTCACTTAACCAGTCAGTCGGTTAAGCAATTGACGGTTCATGATAATTCGGGCATTAGTGGACTATTCGCAACATAGCAACATCGTAATCAGGAAAAGGAAACGTAAAGTAACTGCGTCCATAATTTAAAAACAAGCAATGTTTCTCACCCCAAAAAGTAAAGTGAAAGTAGTAAAACGTGAGGCTATGAACTCACCTTAGCAAGATGAGCAAATGATAATTCACGAAAGAAGAAGGTTGATATAGAAAATCGCTAGCTCGAGACTAGAATTATAACGCGTCTCAGAAACACTAAAAGTAATGCCAAGGAATTGCACAATAAGTTCATACACCAAAATACATCCATGTGTGTTTGTTTTAGTTTGTTTAAACAAAACAAGACGAAATAAAATCATAAAGTATTTCTTTAAGTTTTAACGTTTATTCAAAATTTTCCATATTTAGTAAGTTTCCTATTTAGGAAAGTTTTTAGTTTCGGTACGATAATATCGTCCCCAATAATTGTTAAGTTTTCATAAGTCAAAACCACTAACAGCCTTAATTACTTAACTACTAAGTCTTTTTCGCTAAAATTCTACCATACTTACTATTTTTTATAACTTATTCGCTTTCCCAAAATATGTTGACGACGTCTTTCATACAATACCAATCAATAGATAAGTGTTTATATGTTAACGGCGTCTTTAAATGGTACTAATCAATATATATGTGTTATTATATGTTTTGCTAATGTTTAGAAGGTCAAAAAATGTTCGAAAGTATCTGAAAACCCATTTTACTATTCATATCAGCAACTATTCATTCGGTTTTGTCGAAAAAATATTTCAAATTTCATTTGGCTATAACTTGGTCGTTTTAAGTCCGATTTTAGTTTATGATATATGAAAATCTATTTACTCGAAACGAGATCTCCAAAAACTACTTTATGCCTAATGAAAATATTCCTAAGTCGCTCAAAACCTCAAGACCATTTCGGATCAGCAAGCACTTTTTGTAAAAAACGCAATCAAAATCCACCCAAACTTCACAATAGTGCCTAATCTAGTATAATCTCCATTCACAACTAATCCATACCAAAACCACACCTAAAACTAACCTAATCCCTTCATTTCTATTGTTGCAACACTCATCCAACTCTCATCTCACCAAGAACTTATTATTAAATAAGTGAAACAAAGCAACATCGTTATTTATTAAATCTTGTTTTATAGTCTTTCAAAAATTCAAACACAACATGTGGATGTATGGATCTTGAACATATATAAAATAACATAAGTAGATCACAAGAAAATATTCAAGACACTTACAAGAATGAAAAACAAGTAGAGAAATCACAAGATCTAAACCCAAAATCACTAGATCTTGAAAACCCTCAAATAATAACCAAACCCTAATTTGTAGATCTTGGAGAAAACCCTTAGATAACCTTAGAAATGAACCTTGTATACTTGGATTTTGCTAGAAATCAAAGATATAGAAACCCTATAAGGGGTGTTTGTCGGCCATGAGCTAGGGAGAGGGGGGAAAAGAGATGTGAAATTTTGACGAGGCTTGGAAAATAAGAAATGACCTAGTGTGTGATATGAGTATGTATTTATAGGCCAAGAGTTAGGGTTTTTAGTTACCACATGACCAAGTAAGCAATCAACACACACCAAAAGTGTGTGTGTGTGGTTCGGCCAAACCACAAGGACTATATGGTTCATTTTTTT